>JAYMSW010001809.1:0-15263 GCA_036897725.1 Erodium texanum | reverse complement strand
CTATGCTACTAATAAAACACACTAATTTTCAAATTTAACAAAGTTAATAGTTCCGTTTCAAAATCTGTTAAATTACTGTTCATTTTTCCAAAATAACGATAATGCCCCTACTTAGAAAATCTTATTTTTTCCAATATAAATATGATATTTCTTACAAATAAAATTTATAAATCAGATATTATTTTTCCATTTGAATTAGTTTTAAAGAAACATTTATTATATAATTTATAAATCTAATTTTTTGAAAGAATATTTATTAAAACAATTATTTTTTGATCAAATAATATTTAAATAAGTTAATTGAAAAAAAGAAAAAAAATGCTTCTCGTACTCATATCCTTCGTCAGTGCTGCAGATCCGACGAACGGAACGGTGCTTGCCGGTATGTCGTCGGGGCAAGATGCAGCTCCACACTCATCGATTTTGGGTTTGGGGGCAATGAGCTCGGGTTCGACCTGACGGTTTGGTCGGGGTCCGTCGGCGATGAACCAGCGAAGCTACACGCAAGCAGAGGGCTTGACCCGCAGAGCCCTTCATTCCCGGAGAAGGCGCATGAGCCCCGAGAGCTCACCGGGGATCTCACCGCAAATGTTGTTGTCGGAGATGTCGACACGGAGGAGCCGCTTGAGAGATCCAATCTCCGGCGGGACCTCGCCGGAGAAGTCGTTTCCGGAGAGGTAGAGGAGCTTCAGTTTGGAGCAATTGGCGAGGGGCAAAACGGTGCCGTTTAAACGATTGTCGTGGAGGTCTAGAACCCGGAGCTGGTCGAGGAAAGAGAGTGCAACCATAGGACCCCGGAGAAAAAGCGACGGCAGAGTGAGAGCCGTGACGCGGCCGTCGGAGCAATTGACGCCGTGCCAGTTACCGGCGCAGGCGTCGCCGCCGCTCCAATTAGCGAGGAGGCTGCCGTGAACGTCGGTTTGGAGACGGAATCGGATCAGCGTGTCTGTATCATTGGGAAGAGAAGAAGAAGCAAGAGACAGAGTGAGAAGAAGAGGAAGAAGATAAAGCTGCTTCTTCATGTTCTTCGTGTCGCTTCAGAGAAAGAAGCATAGGCGGGAAGAGTTTGAGGCCAAGGACTGAGGAGAGTGTTTTTAAAATAAATAAAAAAATAAAGAAGAAGGAAACAAAATCACTTTTGCTTTATTCACTTTTTTTTTAAAAAAGAGAGAAAGACTTGGGGCAAGTGCTGTTAATTTGGTACCGGTGTTGGCGATGTGATAACACTGATTGTCACCAGTATTAATTTGGCATTGTCGTTCTGTGGAGAGACGATGTCAACAAGGAATGTCAAGGGTCTCCAACCAATCAGAAGCACGCGACATCTGACATTCACTCATTTCTCTCCTCTCTTCCTCTCTCTTCATTCCTGTTGCAGAGCACCGATATTGGTGAACCGGTGCATTAGACTTATTTTATTCCAATACCGATATTGAAACCATGCCCAGACCTTGGTGAGTCCGACGTAACAACGTTACACAATTGACGCGTTAGTATTGCCCTTAAATTCTAGAGAGTGGATAGGGTCTTCTATATTTACTGAACTCAAGCTTTTCTTTTTCTCTTTTTGGATTTTGGGTTTTGAAATGATTAAAGAGACAATGTGTGAGCATGTTTGGGGTATCAAGTTTATTGAATTGTGTTATGCTTTTGGTTTCGTTTTTGTTGCATTTGAGAGAAAAAAGAGGGAATGATTAAAGGAGAGGTTGTATTGTATGGTGTGCATGATTGCTGCTTTCTCTCTTCCCATGTATGGAATGAGTAAAGGTTTTTTCAAATCATCAAGGCTCTCTCTTTTATCATCCTCTGAGCAATTGGGCACACAAGAAATTGCATGAAGTCAGCTGGTAAAACTAAAACTTGTAGGTGACCCATTGTGCTAGGATTGTAAAAATATCTTGAACCCAATTAGGGCTCGATGTCTAAGGCCGTGAATATTTTGGGAATCAAGTTGGGAGGCCGGTGTAAAAATTAAATATATCAATCATACTTCAAAATATATGTAAGGGATTGAGTCGGGATTGGAAAATTATAGGGCAAGGGGAATATCATGGAAATCCGGTCGAGGCACGAGGACCGAGTCAGAATCAAATAATGTGAAACTTGTTCCGTTATCATTCCTACAATATAAATATATATCACAAGGTTACGGTTGCATAATTATGAAATCATATCTCAGTCGATTAATCGATTATGAGATGAATTACAACAAATATGTATTCCCGATCAATGAATTTGCAACATCTCCAACCCAAAAGCAAGCAAATGGTTCCTCCTATTCCGATCTCTTCGCAATGGGCATCAGTAAAAGGTAGGCACTGGTTAGACAAACCTGCTTGGCTGCTATACTCGTCCCATCAGCCCTTTCGCGTTCAGAGTCGCCAAGGACAAAACCTCAAATCGAAGTCACGACAGAGCAAAGCTCTTGTCCCAAACAAACAGAAAGATATAAATCACAATATCAATATGTGTAAAAAAGCAGATTTGACTAATTTGTTTTCAGTCCAATACTTGGGCAACAAAACGACAAAAAACTGAATGGTGGTGGTGTCGTTTCCATTTCTGAGCATTTCACGAGAATGGTGGTGGTGCCGCAAAAAGTGAGTGCACGTACCATCTCTCAGGCCTGTTTTTTTAATTCTGTGAAGCAGCACATGCAGAGCAGCAGGTCACGCATAACACAATACTACTCACAGCCACAGAGCATGTCATTGCTTTTTATTACAGAAACAAGGAGGAAATCAGGGAAAGGAAAAACCATTTTTTAGGTTTCACAAAAGTGCACCATACCAAATTAGAGTAATTCCAGAATATTATACAACTACATTAATAAATAAAAAAAGACACTAATTTCATGATCAATCCTATGGTCCAGCAAAACTAAGCTTTGATAAGCTCCAATGAGCCTGGGGAAGAAAACCCAATGCTTCTTTAGTTCAAACAAGTGGGTGGCAAAAACAGGTCATTTTCAGTTTTTGTTCCAAATTGGCGGCAATTCTTGCTTTTTCCTCTAGCAATCATATATAATTTTTTTTTTTTTTTTTTTACTTTTGGGCATGAGATATATAGCTGGTGTTATGCAAATTGAGTGTCGTTATCTTTCTCGTCGTATATACTTACATTGCATGCAATGTGAGTTCTTCATCTTCTAGGTGGCTTGTCTAAGAACATGGACGTTTAATAGATTCCAAACACCAGCAGCAATACCGGTTGATAATGCACGAAATGCTTGTTTAGCAGCCACTCTATGTGCTTCCAGAATTTTGGCATCTGTAAGCAGCTTGCTGAGAGCTTCTACAAGCTCTGATTCCCCAGAAACCTGTACAGTCAAAATTGTTAGCCATCGGTAAGTATCTTATGTTAATTTAATTTTCCCACTGGGATTAATTAATGTTTTAAATACTAAGTTGTTTTTACCCAAGAAAATATTTTCTTACAGATGGAATCAGTAGTTTTTAAATTACTATCTTCTGCAACTAATAGAGCCAGATATTCAAGCTCTCAAATAAAATTCAGAATGTGTCGTTTAAGCCTGCCCAAGCCAGCCATATGGTATGCTAATTGCTAACTAAGTTTGTAAATAATTTCTAATAGCTTCTTCATCTAAGAGGTTGGCTAAAGTAGACGTGAGTATGATCTTATCCAAAACCCTTATTTACCGTCAGCTGATACTCAAAATCCTATACAAGAGACCAAACAGTATATGAATTATCTGATCATGAACACCCTGATATGGTATTATTGTTCCAACACACTGCTAGCTAGACAAAAGTTTTGCTTCATAGTATCCTTCAAAACAAGCAATACCATCTGATTTGTTTGCCGAGACACATGCTAATGTTTTGTTAAGAAATTGAAGAAAATCCCTCAACAAGTAATTTCTATGAAGAAAAAAAAACAGGATTTTTTTTTGCTCACCTGCAGAACTGACGAAGGATTTAATCTTTGCATTTCCGTAACCATGTGTGAAAAATGCCCAACATGATAACCTGAAAGTAATCACATATACAAACTCAAGCAATAGCATGTACTTAAAAATTTGAAAAGAAAACAAAGTGAATAGCAGCGATCAATCACCAGTCAAAACAGCACAACCAGCTGCTGCAGCTTCTGATATGTTATGGCCAGTTAAACCAGGGAGGAATGAACCTCCAATCACAGCTATTGGAGTTACGCTGTACAAGTGTTTTAATTCCCCTACAAAACAAGTTAAAGAAAGACGTAATGGCATTAATTACCAATCACCAAAATAAATTATAGAGTCCAGCCTCCTGAGAAACTTGATTTAGACATGGCCACAGAGATGCCCAGAAGATATAAATTAGAGACTTATCCTAAGCATGCAAAGGACATCTGTATGATTGACCAGAAGTGATATAAAGGATACTTAAATCTAAGAGAAAAGTAGCCATCCAAAAAAGCAATTGTTATCTAGAGAAACAAGAAAGAATGGAGGATATGAATTGCAGACCTAATGTATCCACCACATATATATTTGTTTCTGGCGTGACCTTTTCATTCCGAGACCTCAGAGCTACACTTTGCCCTTGTTTTTGGAGTTCCTGCACTATTGAAGAAAAATCACAATAAAATTTAATGCAAAAGGGCTTTATCAACTATGCATAAATTCTAATAAACTTTTCCAAGTTGCACTGTGATGTTTAATTGATCAGTGGGAAGGCAAGCTAACCTTTCCAAATCTAATTCTTTTATACATTTCATGAATGTGCAAATAATTCTAATACTTTAAGATAAAAACATTTAACCTATAAAATACACAGCAGATATTGGTAGTGTGTTGGAAATTCAATATGTGTATACTAGTTTAATAAGGTTGTCAAGTACCCTTCCGAAAAGAAGTAACAAAACTAACATCCAAACATTATAATGTCCCTGAGTGTTGAAGATGGCTCCAAATATGGAGATTTAAATGAAAGCATAACATTAAATCAACCATTATAACATCCAAATATGGAGATTTTATAGGTTAAATTTATGCATAACATTAAAAAAAATAAGTACTATGACATGCACCAAGTAAATCACAGAGTATGGTCAATGCACAGGAACTGAAAGCATTTCCAAGGAGAAAACAAATGCATCACAATCATACTTGACTGATGACTTGCCCAAGCTGTGGATGTCGGGGCACAATAATAGAAACAATATCAGGGTGAATCTGGAGAAGGGCTTTGTGCACTCTTAGAATTACTGCAGATACAGAACGAGTAGTTAGCAATAAAAATAAATAAAAGACAACAATAAAGTACAAAACTCCAAAACTTTGCTTAGTATCACATAGTGAACCTCAAATATGCAGCAAGGTACCAGCATGTGCCAACTTCGGTAATTTCATATAACAATAATGATCTCTACACATTTATGCCATACCTAACTCCTCCAAGCTAACAACTTATTCATATGGAAAGATAATCCCATATTTCAGGTATTTTAAGGGAATCTAACAAAAAAATCGACACACAAATGACACTACTAATTGAAATACAACAATGCTAAGAGGTAAAGTAGCAGCAGCTGACCTTCTTCTTCACCTTTATGTATTGACGAAGCCATCCAGACATGCCTATTAGCAAGCTGAACCTTCAGTTCCTCTATACTTCTTACCTCCTCATTGGCAAATTCCTGAATTGCTAATTAAAAAGAGTATCTCCAGATTATGAATAACTATATTGAACTCTTCGAAAATAGATATAATATAAAAAACTGTCAAGGGAATGCAAAAATATTTCAGAATTTAGATGAGTGGAAACAGACTTTATAGTATTCTAGTAAACAACATATTTAATACCCTTGTCAAACAAATCAAATGCTAAATTAAGAAGAGAAGCAATAGTTACCAAGTTTTACGATGGAACATATTACACTTAATATATTACACAACCAAATTTTAATGAATAGATTGCATGACTTACAATATTTCAAGTCGCCAGAAAAGTTAATGACAGAAGGAGGGGCTTGCAGTAGTTGAAAACGAATAGCCTGCATAGTGCTCTGTGACATGAAACAAGATTAGTGAGAGCAAACAAAAGAAATCAGATTGAAACATGTATATATATATATACTATATAGAATGTGTGCGAATATCTCTTTATGTGCCAGTAACCTACCAATGGGACAATCAACGAAAACTTGGATAGCATTAATGAAACTAGAGGAAGAAGCAGTGGTCCTGACCAACACTTGAATGAATTTTCTGACATACGAGCATTCAACATTGCCAAAGAAATCTGCAAATAGTTTATCTGGGTAAGAGTATCCTGAACAGCACATACTATGTGAGCAGACCTACAATGTTAAATACGTTTGCGTGAGTATAAATGGAAAAGGTAACATAACCATGTCTTTTAGCCAACGCACCTACTTTCAAGTTTCAACCATCTAAGACTATGAAATATTATATATTTGAACAAAATTTGCATGGAATCAATAATAAAATTTATTCTCCATAAAAGCAAGTCCCAAGAAGTAGAACATGTATCATCTGAATGAGAATAACTTACATGATTTTCTGAAGCGCCCATAATAAGATTTGGCCAGAGTTCATTCTCCATTATCACAATGGCATTAGGCTTCCAATGTCCAAGGAACGCATTCATGGCAGTAGGTGTATCAAGTGGAGCAAACTGGCAAGTTTCAGCACTTTCGGTTAAACTCCATTGCAAATATAATGTAATGTAGTAGGGAGGATGTTAATATCCATAAATAACCTCAACTCAATGTGAGAGGATTGCATGATTACCTGATATATGACACCACTTGGTAGTCCATCTTTTATTACTTCACTGCCAAGGAACAAGTTCAGAAATGTATTTATATCGATTGATTAACTCAAGATCACAGTGGGCATAACCACATTTAAATTTACAATCATCACACAACAAACGCACAAAGAAGAACTACTATGGCTTTCAGGTCAAACCATCACGTGCTTGAAACTAGCTCTAACATTAGAAACTCAACCAAAGAATACTCCTTCCAAGGAAACCTAAAGGTGAGACCGAAGTTCCAATCTCCAAAAACTAAAAATGTCCCTTTCACCATTTATCAACATGAACCCTTCCAATGACCTAATTCAACAAACAATAGACATGGTTTATATTTCACAACCATTGTTCTTTTTTCTCTTCAGTACTCATCCAATTAGTCCATCTTTCAATAATCACTCAATTACTATGCTTCTTCTTATACCTCAAGTATGCCGCCGAGTTATGATACTAACTTCTACGAGATAGCATGACCACCACATTTTACTATAAATTATTTTAGCAGTAAGGTGCCTAAAGTAATTTATCTATTTATGCATAAGCTTGGATCTAAGCTTCAATGGCTAAGTATTTCACCTTATAATTCCTGATAATCTCAAAAATGCTCTTTCAATAACAGAACAAGAGGTCACATCTTACAATGCAGACACTGTAGTTGTTGTCATCAGAACAGTCAAATCAGACCTATGCCGGATACATTGTCTGATCACAGGAATCGCCGCCATTCCTTCACCTGCTCAATTTCAAACTTAGAAAGATGCAACAATTCTTAAACACGAGAAAACTCATTGTTGGCACTGAAATTGTCAGCTCCCTGCCTAAATAGAGTAATTCTGGGGGAAAACAGTTCTAAATTTCAGTTTCGTTGTTGAAAATTAGCAAAACCTAGAGATACGGCATGGAACCAGAGTAGCGATCCTGGCGGACGAGGGAGGGAGGGACGGCCGAGGCGCTCCGGCCACCGGAGGGAGGGCTCGAGACCGCGGAGCTTGCGCCACCGTAGATGAAGATGAATCAACGGAGATAGACCGTAGGTCAGTGCTCTGTATATCTTGTATAGTACCTTCCCTTTCGTGGTAGCCATTTCCGTCTTCTTCAGCAGCTATTTGCTACTCTTATTGATTCTGGGAACTGTGAGCGACAAGTGAGCATCGGAGACTGACCGGCACTTCCTATGAATATGAGATTTGGGCTATTGGGTTGATTTTATTGGGCTGAGCCCAAAGTTATCTTATACGGGCCTGATATGTTAAATAAAATGCAATCGGCCTAGTATTTTACATACTATCCGGTGATGAAAATTGTTCCTAACTAAAATTTTATGTCAATTTATCCTTAATCAATTTTAGCATGCACAATATCAAAAAAAAAAAAAAAATAGCATGCACTGATGTATTATTATTTAAATATCATTCTATTTTAAAACTTGAATAATATCATATATCTGAATCTAAATTAGATAGAAGTGTGTATTCAGGGTTGGTTTTATTGGGCCGAGCCCAAAACTACCCTATACAAGGTTGACCTGTTGGTAGCCACTTAATTTAATCTGTTTTTCAATTGAATGCACTTAAATATCCCAATATTTTATGTCAATTCAATTCCAGAAGTATTTTTAGCTGCAATACTATTTTAGTTTTTCAAATAAATGATAATTTTTATTTTATTTAAATTTAAAAACTAAAAAGAATAGTTTTACACATGAAATGATCACACGTATTGAAGATTTGGGTTGATTATTCAAGATTGTCAGGCTCTTTTGAGAAGTCAGAAGCTAATCAGGTTTGTTCATGCTCTGTCCAATATAGACCGTCTCCTGAAGTCAAAACAAAAACTCATCCGAGATAACTTTTGTCAATTGTCAGCCAAAATCAAGCAAAATTTATCTCCAATCATTTTCTACACACCAAATCAAACAAAACCTGTATTCCAAATTAAAATCAACACCAAATAATCAATTGAATTAGAGGTATGAACTCCATGCATCACTTTTTCTTCAAACAAAATCAACTAAACTTTCAATTCCAAAATATACAAACACAACCAAAACTCAAAATCACAACTTCTAGTCAAAACCTGGTTGCAAATCTGGAATTGGAAAAACAATTATAGAGAAAAGGATACATGAGAGCTACTGGAAAAAATATATATATACTATGATTGTTTAAAGGGAGAAAAGAATAGTTACCAATTTAGATTACAGATGAAATGGCCAAACCAACCCTAATTCAATTTAAAGAAATCTAATAGTGCAACATGAATCTAGCACAAATAGTTTTATTTCTTTTTTTTTCCATTCCTCTGATCCCACCTTGTCTGCAAACAATTGACCACGCTGAAATTTGAACATTAATAAGCTGGAGAATATGATTATATAAAAACTTATCTTGACTTGCAGACATCTTGACGCCAATGAATGATTCCACGGTGGGCTTATTAATAAATTTATCTTGACTTGCAGCAAGTAAATTACCAATGTGACATCTTGAGTCCAATGAATGACAGCAACAGATCCATAATCTTTCCTTCAAAAACCCACCCAATATGCCTCATCTCATCAAACCATTTTACCATTACCAGCACTTGCCTAGTCTCGCCTGCCATGAAGCTCTTACTTGTTTTTTGTTGCTTTGTAGTCATCATCATGCCTGCCTCGGGGTTGCGACAGAATGAGACAGATCACCTCGCACTGCTCGCGTTCAAGGCCAGAATAACTCAAGACCCTTTGAAGGTCATGAGCTCTTGGAACAACTCTATCCACTTCTGTCATTGGCAAGGCATTACATGCAGTCCAAAGCATATGAGGGTCACTGCGTTGGACCTGCACTCCCAAAACCTCGCTGGTTCGGTTCCTCCTGACCTTGGAAATTTGAGCTTCCTTCATGTGTTGGACCTTCACCAGAACAACTTCATCCATCAAATCCCTCAGGAACTCGGAAAACTTACTAGGCTGCAGCAACTTGTCCTGGAGAACAATTCTTTTGACGGCCAAATACCAGTCAACCTGTCCCGTTGCTCGAACCTCGTGTACCTTGGCTTGGGTGGAAACAACCTTTCTGGTGAAATTCCAGCAGAGATTGGCTACCTACAGAATCTTCAGGTGCTCTTGCTGTACAAGAATTTCCTATCAGGTTCCATTCCTTCTTCACTTGGAAATTTATCTTCTCTTCAAAAACTTTCAGCAACCATTAATTACTTGGAGGGGAGTATTCCAAACACCATAGGCCAGTTGAAAATTTTATCATATTTCGCTCTAGGTGCGAACGAGCTATCAGGTACCATCCCCTCCTCAATCTACAACCTCTCTTCCATCACTATCTTCTCTACACCAGCCAACCAAATCCATGGAACTCTTCCGCCAAACTTGGGCCTTGACATTTTTCCACAGCTCCAGAAGCTTAACGTTCACACTAACCAGTTCACCGGCCTAATTCCTGGATCGCTCGCTAATGCTTCGAACCTTTTGTCCATTCAAATGTCCAATAACTACTTTAGCGGTGAAGTTCCTTCTTTTGCCAGATTGCATAATCTTGTAGAGTTATCAATTACCCACAACAATCTTGGAAATGGGGAAGGAGATAACTTAAACTTTCTTTCATCATTATCAAACTGCAGTAATTTAGAAGTTATCTCTATAATGGAAAACAACTTTGGTGGTGTGCTGCCCAGGTCTTTGGGCAACTTCTCAAGTAATCTCAGAATATTGGGATTAGGAGAGAACAAGATACGTGGTTCTATTCCTTCTGAGATTGGAAACCTCGTTAACCTGATGGCTTTGGGATTGGAGAACAATCAACTGACAGGAACTATACCGAGCTCAATGGGCCAGATGCACAAGCTTGGTGATTTTAATTTGAACGACAACAATTTGTCAGGTACAATCCCTTCTTCTTTGGGAAATCTGAGCTCAGTTCTCAGATTCAATCTGATGGTAAACAATTTAGAGGGAGGCATTCCCTCAAGCCTTGGAAACTGTCAGAGTATTGTGCGGTTGAGACTTTCATGGAACAACCTCACTGGTACGATACCTGTAGAAGTTGTCAGTATTACGTCCTTATCAATCTTGCTTGACCTGTCTCACAACCAGTTGACTGGTCCTCTTCCCTCCGAAGTAGGCAACTTGGTAGGGCTTAGCTCTTTGGATCTCTCTCACAACCAGTTATCGGGTAATATCCCTAATACTCTTGGAAGTTGCACAAGTTTGAGAAGTCTACACATGAATAACAACTTCTTTAAAGGTGCCATTCCCGAATCTTTCAGTTCCTTGAGAGGACTTGATGATTTAGATCTTTCCACCAACAATCTTTCTAGTCCGATTCCAAAGTACTTGGGGAGTTTTGTCTTTTTACAAAACTTGAATCTCTCGTATAATGACTTTGAAGGCGAGGTACCAAGAGTTGGAGTTTTCAAGAACGCAACTGCCTTTTCAATAGCTGGAAACAAGAGACTCTGCGGAGGTATGCCTCAACTACAATTGCGTATTTGTACTGACCAAGAATCAAAGAAGCAAAAAGCTCGTGTTGAGGTTGTAGAAGTGATCTCAATTATTGGTGGGATTATTGGATTATCACTGCTGGCTTATGTCCTTTATCTGTCATCAAGGAAGAGACGACAACATGTCTCCTCAGCATCTTTACTTGATGGTTTCTTTATGAGGCTATCTTTTGAAGCTCTCCAGACAGCTACAAATGGTTTCTCTTCGGCAAACTTGATTGGTCAAGGCAGTTTTGGGTCTGTGTATAAGGGGATTTTGGAAGAAAGTGAAACTATTGTGGCAGTCAAAGTGTTCAATCCCCAACACAGAGGAGCTTTCAAGAGTTTTATGGCTGAATGTCAGGCCTTAAGAAATGCAAAACATCGAAATCTTCTTAAGATTCTCACAGCATGTTCAAGTGTGGACTTTCAAAATAACGAGTTCTTGGCTCTTGTATACGAATACATGCCCAATGGATGTCTAGAAGAGTGGTTGCATCCAAATGAGGAGCCAAAGTGCTTGAGTCTCCAGAGGAGAGTAGATATCGCCATTGACATTGCTTGCGCTCTAAACTATCTCCATCATGGTAATCAAACACCCATTATTCATTGTGACCTGAAGCCGAGCAACGTTCTTATGGACAACGACATGACTGCACATGTTGGTGATTTTGGACTGGCAAGATTTCTCCTAGAATCCACTCAAGGTTCTTCCGCAAATCAAAGCAGCACTATTGGATTAAAGGGATCTATCGGTTACGTTGCACCAGGTTATACTTCATAAACTTATTACTATAAATCTTTCATCCATATTGTTCATATAGTGAGAGTATTTTGAGCTCGTGATTGTGATATGCAGAGTATGGTATGGGCAGCGAGGCGTCAACTTGTGGAGATGTGTACAGTTATGGAATCCTCTTGCTAGAGATGTTTACAGGGAGAAGGCCGACTCATGATATGTTTAAGGACGGACTAAACCTTCATGAATTTGTTGCGTCAGCCTTGCCCGATCAGGTGACCGAAGTTGTGGATCCGAAACTGCTAGTACCAGTTGATAGTGGAGAAAATAAAGGGTTCAACATCAAAATCGACCTTGATGGGAGTCAGGTAACATGTGACAAGATAAGAGAGTGTTTGGTTTCAGTTCTTACTATTGGGATTGCATGCTCTGCAGAAACACCAGGCCAACGTATGGGCTTTGACACCGTCTTAACTCAGTTGGATCAGATACGTGTCACTCTCCTTCAAACTCAGCAGTAGGATATACTTATAAGCTACCAAAAACCATATATATTTATTTATATATATATAGAGTAGCTTTCATCTAAAAACCCCTCGTATATAGTGAGGACAAAGAATAAAAAGGCTCGCCTTGGGATTCCACTACTCTTCCACCCAATGGAATGCAAACCCACAAACTTAATTGTTTTTTTTTTGTATCAGTCAATGTGTACCAAGCAAAGGTTTGATCTCAAAACCTAACTTAACTAGTGATATGTGAAACTCAGACTACCAATATTAATTAGACTGAAAAGCCTTACTTAACTAATGAGATGTGAAACTCAGACTAGAAATATTAAAATTTGACTGCAAAATCAAATGCTGAATTAAGAAGAGAAGCAATAGTTACCAAGTTTTAGGATGGAACATATTATGCTTAATATATTACGCAATAATTTTTTTTTTTTAGATACAGCAATTTCTTTGTATCAAGTGTTGGTAAGAGCCAATCTTACTTATGTAGAAGTAAGGGGACACTACCACTTGACTTTCTTGATTATTATCAAGATTGATGTATCAAATGACTTTTCTTATGAACTATATAAAGCTATAAAATGAATAGATTTCAAGACTTACCATATTTCAAATCACCAGAAAAGTTGAGGATAAAAGGAGAGGCTTGCAGTAGTTGAAAACGAATAGCCCGCATAGTGCTCTGGGACATGAAACAGGATTAGTGAGACCAAACAAAAGAAATCAGACCCAGACATGTATATATATTGAGAATGTGTGTGCATATCCCTTTTTGTGCCAGCAGAAACTAGCAATGGGACAATCAACGAAAACTTGGATAGCATTAATGAAAATATAGGAAGAAGCACTGGTCCTGACCAACACATGAATGATTTTTCTGATACACAAGCATTCAACAGTGCCAGCGAAGTCTGCAAATAGTTTATGTGGGTAAGAATATGCTGAAGCGACACATATTATGTAAGTAGACCCTTAATGTTAGATACTTACACTTTTGCATCCTACTTTTTAGTTTCAACAACTTAAGACTTTTAAATGTCATATATTTGAAGAAAATGTGCATGGAATTGATAATAAAACTTATTCTCCACTAAAGCAAGTCCCTCAGAAATAGAATATGTATCATTTGAATAGAAAAACTTACACGATTTTCTAAAGCGCACATAATAAGATTTGGCTAGAGTCCATTCTCCACTATGACAATGGCATTAGGCTTCCAATATCCAAGGAACGCATTCATGGCAGCAGGTGTATCAAGTGGAGCAAATTGGAAAGTTTGAGTACTTTTGGTTAAACTCCATTGCAAATATAATGTAATGTAGTAAGAAAAATGATAGAATACATAAATAATCCCAACAAATAATGTGAGAGAATTGCAGGATTACCTGATATATGACACCACTTGGTAGTCCATCATTTATTACTTCAATGCCAAGGAACAAGTCCAGAAATGTACTTATTGACTAACTAAAGAGAAAATTGACCATAACAATATTTAAATTTACAATCATCAAACAACAAACGCATAAAGAAGAACTGATATGGCTTCCCGGTCAAACCATCACATACCTGCAACTAGCTAATAGCACTAGCATTTCTAAGGTGGAAACAAAGTTTCTATCCCCGAAATCACAAACTTGCCTTGTGCCGTTTTCCAACATAAACCCTTCAAGTGACCTAAGTCACCTACCTTATCCTCTAAGTCGAAGTCCGAATTATAAACATGGTTTCAATTTCACAACCACTGTTCTTCAATTTAACTTATCCTTTTTATCAATTTCACAACCTTACTCATCCAAGTATTCCCTCTTTCAGTTTAATTACTCAATTACTATGTTTCTTATTATGCTGGGTGATATCACTAAGTTCTTCGAGATAGCATGACCACTACATTCTTCCTATAAATTAATTTAGCAGTAACGTACCTAAAGTAATTGATCAATTTATGCATAAACTTAGATCTCAGCTTCACTGGCTAAACAATTCACCAATAATTCCAGATAGTACAGTCAGATCAGACATATGCTGGATACATTGCCTGATCACAGGAATCCCCGCCATTCCTTTGCCTACACAATTTCAAATTCAGAAAGATGCAACAATCATCAAACACGAGAAAACTCTAATTCAGTTTAAAGAAATATAATAGTCCAAATATGTTCTTAGATTTTATAATAAGAAAGTAATCTCAAACCCTTATCAACATGAATCTAGTACAAATAGTTTTATTTTATTTTTCCCATTCCCCTAACCCCTCCCTGCCTGCAAACAATTCATCATACCAGAATTTGAACATTAGATCTGCTACCACTACTTACTTAACCATGAGACAAATTCAAACAAGCTGAGTGAAAGTTTATCTTGACTTGCAGCACCTACCGATGTAACACCTTGACTCCAATGAATGATTCCACAGTGGGCTCAATAAACGTATCTTGACTTGCAGCACCTAAACTACCAATGTGACGTCTTGTCTCCAATGAATGATGATAGCAACGGCCATAAACTTTCCTTCAAAACCCACCCAATGCCTCATCTCATCAACCATTTTACCAGCACTTGCCAAGTCTTGCCTGCCATGAAGCTCTTACTTGTTCTTTATTGCTTGATCTTACATCTTGCTAGCTTTGAAGCCATCATCACGCCTGCCTCGGGGTTGGGACGGAACGAGACAGATCACCTTGCACTGCTCGCGTTCAAGGCCAGAATAACTCAAGACCCTTTGAAGGTCATGAGTTCTTGGAACAACTC
>JAYMSW010001808.1:0-15266 GCA_036897725.1 Erodium texanum | reverse complement strand
TTAGGACTTTGAAATTATATTTTTTTATCCGCTTCTATGTTGTTCAAAGTCCTTCACCATTAACCCTGGTCGGTCGGTGGCGTCCAGACGGCGTAAGAAGATTGGGTTATGGGCACACAACCCATCCAGTATCGAAGGAAAAGTGACTTTCGCATTCGGAACCGACGCTGGAAGATGACGTCATCACATAACGGCTTCTAGTCAAAATAGTCTGCCAGAAGCTGGTCGTGACGTCCCGTTCTCGATTACGTTTGAGATATGACCGTTTCCTCCTTGGCTGACTGCTTGAAGCATGAGCACCAGCAGCTACACCCATGATGTTGCGCGCCAAATCTTCCATGTTTCTCTCGTATGCCCTTAATTTTTCCTGCACGAGCTCGTCTTTTGGCCTGGACACGAATGGTGTTGAAAAAAATGTCGGCATACCGGGTATCTTAGGCATGGTGTTCGCAACAATAAAGTGAGAATTTTTTTTTCGTGCGAGAGTTGTGAGAGTGTGAGTATTTATAGATATAATTTATGAATTAAAAATTTAAAAAAAAAAACCCAAGGAGCTGTTTCCAGAGAGTTGCAACGACTCCTTGGACATGTGTTCCTTCTCCGCATGCGCACCGTCGCTTGGCATTGTATCCACACTAAAGAAGATATCGGGTCAACATCGGTGTTAACGCTTTTACGCGCGATACCAAAGTTGACGGCAAAGCCGCAACACTGCTCGGCACTGAGGGTTGGCTTTGCCCTTAGTAAGGGCAAGCCTAACACAGGGTGATAGGCGGTGCTAGTGGCGATACGTTGGTGTTGCCCAGCACTGGTGCCAAGGCTAGCACAAGCTAGCATCGGTGATAAAACTACCACCAATGTCAGCGCGTAAACTAAGACCTCCAACCCTATCATCTGTCTTCTCTCTCTTCCACTATCTCTCTTCTCTCTCTTCCCCTCTCCACTTTTTTTTAGTAATAAAAATAATTAATAAAATGATAGCATTTGGTGGTAAGCTACCGTTGTATTAATCTTGTTTCGAGTCCGTGTCGATGTCACCCCCGCTACATGACCTCATAAATACTGACATGACATCGCTAACACCAATATTAAATCGATGATATGTTGACGTTGCTATAAAAGACGCTTATTAATGTAGATGCTCTTACCTCCCTGCATTAAAATGCTTAACTAATATGTACATGCAATCAACGCAATGATTAGGGTAATAAAGGCTAAAGCTGGCTAGCTATTTTTTTGAAGATCATGTATGTTTCATTCTTAATTCAAATGTAAAGCTCATGTAAACGCTATGTTTTCAGAGGAGCTGATGATGACAGTCCTTTATTTTATTTTCTCTCCTTTATTTTCATATTTTGCCATAATATAATCCAGGGCTCACTCACCAAACATAAAAATGATTATTACTTTTTGGATAAATATATTTTACTTATTTGGTGTCATAATTCTTTTGTTGAATTGTAAAAATATATTAAAATTATAAGTGTTGGACAGCCTCTGACAGATGATGGTATAACAAATTTGATTATAACAATTATTATATACAGATATTTTAATAGCATATAATTTAATTTTTATTACATCAATATTTAATTATTCGCATATAACATAAATTTTTTTATCCAAAGATGATGCTGACACTGATTAATAATAAAGTTAACCATTTGATTAGCTAGACTCACTTTAACATATGATGCAGAACACAATAAAGATTAGGAACTTATATTTTACGTGGGATAAACATATGGGAATACTGTGTTTGATTTTTTATATTTATAATTTATAACTTAGTTTATATTTTTAACTTATCCTCATCTACTATGTGTGATTTTGATTTTGATAAAATTGTGAATCAAATTTAACATTACTAGAGACTATCAGTTCTAATATATATGTGCATCTATATATAAACGAGACACCTTTGTCCGAAAGAGGTCCCGAGGTGACCAAAAAGAAAAAGACACAGAAAAAGAGAGATATAATCTTGACCACTAATCCTCTTTGAGAGAAGAGAAATAAAACAAATATAATATAAATATGTGAAATAGTATCATGTAGAAGCATATGAAAATAAACTTTATAGTTTACATAACAAAGTGAAAAACGTAGTCAGAAAAATCCTTCTTTTGGACTATACCTAGCAACCCATAGCTACAGTTCAACTTTTGAATTTCATTCCCTGCAGGCTGCAATGAATCATTATCATCCCTTTCCCATATGCCTATTTTGATACATTTCTTTCATGCTTTTTTTTTTTGATACATGCTTTTTTTTTTTCAATAACATTAGTTGGTATCAATATCATTATTCATGGAGTTTAAGATTCTCTATCCCTAACCCAACTTGTAGTTTCATTTTGTAACGAGAATAATTATAAAGAGAAGAAAACTTGAAAGAGAAGATCAAAATTATTGAAATAGGAGAGCATACACATGTTATAATATATCGTATTACAAAACATATATTCTAATTATGTTTTTCTTATGACAAATTGAATTATGATTTTAGTCACTCACTTTAAATTAGTAATTTACAAATAATGTTAAAATTTATACTTGAATTTACTCTGTTTTTGAGATATATAATTAATTAAGAACAAATAAGTTTTGTTCTAAATTTTGCGCTATATATATGGAAGGATACACATTTTACTACAATAAGCTATACGCGATTATGATGTTACCATGGTCAGCCGTAAAGTTTGTTAAGTCACTACGATAAATTTATTCTAAGTCTAATTATCGGTTCTGTTCGTCGCCCAGTTAAGTTTGAAAATTCGTCATGAGGCAGTTCTTTGACCCATGGTTTAGCTACCTCTTTTCTTGTATTTTAGTTAATAAGGTATCAGCGTTAGTCTGGTTTTGGTGTCAAACTCGGTCTAGCTTTGATGTCAGAACTAGTCTGGCTTAGTGTCTGATTTAGTCTGGTTTAGATGCGCATGATCTATTGTATTTTAGGTCTTCTCATCTACGTCCAGTCTGGTTGTAAGTAACACGCGAGCTATGCTCAGTGAGAAGCCGACGACATGAATTTTAATCCAACCAAGTCAAGATTTCGTGAGAGCTATTGCCTTGGTCGTTTCATCAGTTGCTATGTATGCTATTACGTTGATATATAATATTGCGGCAAATTTTTTTCAACCAATTTCTCTCATATAATATTTCATTTTTGAAGAATTGTATATTAAAAAAAGAGAGGAGAAAATGGTAAAAATGACTGAAGACTTTTAGAAGAAAAAAAATATATAGTGAACTATATAGTAACTACTTTCATTTTAAAAATTAAATCTTTAAATATAAAACACACTTATTAACGATTTTATTTAATGAATGAACCAAACTTGAACCTAGCCTGTTTAGTCGATTCGTTTAATATTTAATATAATTAAAATATATATGGAAAATGGTATAATCTTGAATTTATTTTTGGGAAAACTGCAGAAAAAACAACAACGGGAAACTACACTGGTTTTACAAAAAAAACAGCTCCCAACTATCGATGTCGTTTTGCAAAAGCGATATAGTTCATCATTGTTTCTTTTTACAGTTTTCCCATATTTATACAAAAATATATTTTGCACTTAATTTTACTCTTTCTTCACCATTTACCGTTCCATTTCTATCTAATCCTACTGACCAGGGGAGGGGAAGTTGAGCATACCGATCACACAAAACAACATATTTTTATACTCTATGAAAGAGGAATAAAAAACGACAACTGACTGTATATAGCAAAAAAGATTTCTAGTTTCAAACCATTTACAGACACACCTACCCTCTCCATTTCTAGAGACACAAAAATAGATAATACCTCTTCTTACACTCTCTACCTGTCATCTTCCCCAACCAAAGAATGTATGCAAACTCTTAATCCCTACTTGGAACCCACTAAGAGTGAGTGACACACATTGCAGAGCAGCTTCTGCAATTGGCATCACATTCTCTTTAAGGGTTAATGTTGCACTCTCTCAGATACTTGAACTCATAGTCTACGTATTTAGACCAGTAGTTTCTGTACTTTGGTAATCCTATCTCAAGCCAAGGTTTCATGTTTCCATTATAATGTACAACAGCCGCCCTCTCTATATCCTTCTGGCTCACCATAGGGTTGTATCCAAGCCCAAGAACATGCCACGATCGGTTCAGTGCAAACGTCTGCTTCCAAAATGTTATCAGACCAGGAGGCAAGGTTCCCAATTTCCATAGTTGTCTGTCATGATTCTGACCACAAACAACAACAAACCCAAGTTTATATATATAGTTAGACATAATAATAAATGCAAATACATTTCTTACCAGCTTTTGCCACCTGTGATACACATCAGTGATGTTTTGCTTCTTCCATTGTGCCAAATCAAATATGTTCATCCCATAAGCCCACCCACAAGCTCGAGGGTCAAAGTTCTTTGCAATTAGAGGATGCGAGAAATTGAGGTACCGATCAAAGCGATGGAAACTTTCTCCACAAGTCTCCACTGCACCATTGACATTACCCTTTAGATCCAGGGACCAAAGATCAGTGAGATCCTTTTGGACAACTATATCATCATCTAAGAACAGCACCTTGTTCAGCTTTGGAAATATCTCTGGTAGGTAGAAGCGGAGATGATTCAGGATAGACAAGTACTTTGGGTTCCTGAACTTCAAATTTGAATCGGAATTAGCCCTATGAGCCTTGAAGTAATAATCTATCATGGATGGAGATCCCAGCTGTTTGAGAACTGGACTGTAGCTAGCATTCAACCATGTATACTCTTCAATGTTCTGAACCTGAATAGTGGCTTTCCCTGGTGAATTTACTAGAAACCACATTCTCATTGCAGCATAATTGAGCCTATCAGTAACAATGTGGAAAACATGTTTTGAAGGATCCTGCCAAAAAATCCACGTGAACATATAAGTTTCAGATATCAACCGAATGTAAAGTATCAATAAATAACGATGTTTTTGTATAAGGGTTTGGGAACGCGAATTGAAATCACCACCTTAATTTGCGTGTAATTTAGCTTCATTTCGATTCACATTCCCATTGCCAAACCATCTCATAGCCATATGCTCATTCTCATTTATAAAATGGGAATGAAAGAAAATAGGGTGATTTGAGGGAATGGGAACGGACACAGGGATCACAAAAAATTTGCATCTTCCTCATTTATACACAAAGGAAAGAGTGAAACCCATTCTTATTCCCATACAGAAACTATCCAAACAGAGACTAAATGACTTTTCTATTACTTCTCTATGAGGAAGTAAGACGACTAAGATAGAAGTGATCTCATGAGAGTGATTACAAAATTCAATACTTTCTTCAATCTTATATGACACTAAAGCAAGAACAGGTTGAAACTCTGAGATCAAGAGAAATACCTTAGCATTGGTAACAGTTGAGTTCACAACAACTGATGCCGCCAATATGTTATCTGAGAATATAGCATAATGGTACAGATGTGGGTCCTCCAATTTCTCTTGATTTGGGAAGTCCTGTTGGGAAGAATTCAAGGTATAATACTCAGTTGTAAGGCGCAACGGGAGGCAATGAAGACCTTTAGGAAGGGTTTTTGCAGTCAACTGGGTCAAGAACATGGTCTGCTTCTTGTGTACCCGTAGTTGCTCTTCTGTTGTGTGGAGCATAGCACGAAGCTTCTTGACCACAGCAGCACAATCATCTTGAATCTGCTTGCCTTTGGTCAATGTTTCTTCCATTGCCTTCAGTCTATCGTAGGCACTGCATTTAATTTCAACGTACATAAAGTAAATTCAGTAAGCATCTGCATTTGCAAGTATATTGCAGACCTGAAAAATTATCAGAATAAATTACAGGCAGCTAGAGGCTAGAAACTCTTACTTTCTTGGCAGCTCAGAATCCTTGGTTGCAACCCCAATTGCTTTCTGAACTTCCTTTACCCTTTGCCGAAGCTCTCTAGTAAAATGAGGGTTGCTCTTCGTGGCTGGAAGAGAAAGGTACACCCTTGCCCTGATAAGCTGGTCTTTTAGATGACGAACACGTGAATCTTGTGGAGCCACTTGATCTCCATGTTTCTCAGTTCCTGTCTTCACCAGCTCTTTCTTGTGAACTCTGTTAGCAGTATGAACAGATTGTTCTCCAGGCTTTGTTTCCTAGAGGCAGAAGCCACGAAAAGAACAATAAGTCCAGGTGCATATATTTTCATTGAAGAAAAATTCTTGCACAGAATGCCATGTACGAATCTTTAATCCAATCATCATTCTTGGAAAATATAAGTGCAAGGAGAGGGTAAAACAAACTTCAAGCCAAATTTCAGAATGATAATGATCCAAAATGTTTATAGTTTGAACCATTTCTCTGGCCTGTATTTGCACAAAGGTATAGCTCAATGGACATACTAATCAAAATGTAGCCATTTGAACAAGGCAAGGGCCAAGTGTGATGACTACAACTAAGTCAACCACATCATGAATGAGCTACTTAATCATGGTAGACTTTTACATGAAATATGATAATGGAACCTGCAAGCTACTATGATCTTTAGCATGACTACACGCATGAAAATAACCAATGCAAACAAGTCAAATGAAGTAAGGAGCAACCAAACTCTTTTATGCACTCAAGGAGTCACATTTTACCAGATATGACAATAAAAACAAAACCAAATATGAGAAGTAAACGTATAAATACCTTATTCTTAGCAGAAGTATCTGATGTTTGTCCAAGTTCCACCAACTTCTCATCCTTATCCTCAGCATCTATCCCATCCTCCTCAGTTTCCATTTCAGTTTCTATATTGGGTTTCTGGGAGCTTCCATCCTGAGCTGCTTCAAGAGCTCCATCAGTCACCAGTCTGATGAGGTGTTTCTGGGATTGATCCTCATGGACAGTTGCAGATAAGGCTCTAGCAGACTTATGCTCCGTCAACCCAGATAGTTGCAAATCTAAGTCATGGCACACACATAAGTAACCGGAGCAGCTCAATTTAAAGCTACAGCTCCACAATCCCAGATCACAAAAAGCACAATCAGATAGGATTTACCCTTACTTGAATCTGAAATGGTACTCGAGGTTGAGTTCTCCGAGTACACTTGTCTAACTGGTTCTTTGAGTTCTGAGGATGATTCCTATGAACAAAAGAGTAAAGTAACCAGTAAGATCCAAAATCAAGACTTTAGAGAAATGAGAGCAAAGAAAAAGACATAGCGAGAGAAACAAAAAACCTGGGGAAGCACATTCAGATGCCCTCCGCGGCCATTGAAAGCCTGAACAAAGAGGAAACGAATTCACAAATCAATTCCAAAATTAAAACTTGAAAAGGGAATAAGAAACAAGAAAAGAAGCATCACTCACAAAAGTAGTAACGTCTTCAACAAACTCGTCCCCAGCTGCCGAAACACAAAAATTAGAGAGAGGAAACAAGAAAAACGAAAGCAAACCCAAGATCCAATTTTCGGTCAGGGTCGATTGATAGATGAGAAAGACTCACTCGGGGAAGTAGTGAAAGTGGCGAGGCGGTCGGGGTAGAGAAGAATCGGAGCGACAACGGTAACGAACAACAAAGCCACCACCAAGCTCCGGAGGGTCGGCATCGTTGAGGAAACCCAGAAAGCAGAAAGCCCCAAAACTCCTCCTTCAACAAATTAAGGAAACGCAGCCGCGGCAGAGCACTGGGTCTCGGCAGATTCGATCAATTGCGAGAGAAGGATTGAGCAGAGAAATCTGGGTCTGGCATTGTGGAGAAGAAGTATATTCTCAGAGCAAGGAGCAGAAAAGAGACCCAGAAACAGTACAACACAAGAAAGAAGAAAGAGTAGTCGGCGAGCGATGACTATCCAAATTATATTTGTATTTTACCATCTCTTTTATTCTTCTCTGTGTTGTGTACTGTGTTTTAATAAATATTAAATTGGAAATAAAATAATAATTGATAAATCGCCGAATAAAAAACTGAGGTTTTTGTTTTTAGAAGATAAAAAATAAAGAAAAAGGCGTTAATTAAAATGAGTTGAATAAAAGAGGGTGAGATGTGATTGGGCAGTGGCATATGCGTAATTAACGCTTTCTTTGAGAAAGAGCGCGCGTGTGTAACAGTAACTGTAACGACTAGCGAGTGGGGCCCGCGTACTATTCACGGGCACAGTCCGGTTCTCGAGCATCCCTTTTCGCTATTATTTAGGATGTTTTTGTTTGATTAATTTTTTGTGAAAATAATTTCTTAATAAGGTTGATATTTTTAAATTTATAAAAATATCTCTTTCGTTTATGATGAGGACATATTTGAATTTTTAAAAATGTATTCAATTTTGATATCTTTTAGTTTTTTGGAATGGCTTCAATCATATAGAATAATAGGTTATACTTTGTGTATTATCTATGAAATTAACAAAACTATTTTTTCTTGATAAAAAAGAAATGGTATTCAATATGTTGTGTGTATTTTTATAATTTAATTCATGATTAAATAGTAAGACGTAAAATCAGGCATCAAATCAAAAGGTCATTAATAATTTATAAATATATTATATTAATGTAGCAACGGTATATAATATTTACTTTTTGGAGAGAAAAAAAGGGAAATATGTGGTTGTTTCCTAAATATGTTGAATCGCGATTTGTGAATCAGAGCAAATGAACAAAAAAAGCATTGTCGGCACAAACCACAACGGTCATCTCTACGATGTCGTTTTCAGTAATAATCTACAATGTGTACTGTAGTGGACCATCTCAATTATTTTTCTTGTCTCTGGCTTCGCCTACCTTCTTTTTAACTTAACGACTAACCATGAGCTAGGTTTATCAAATATTATCATAAATTTTAGAAATATTAAATTTGGTGCCATGAACACGATGAATCTATGTCTAAAACTGTTGGATTCTATCTTTGATTAAAAAAAAAAAAGAGTTACATGTACCAATTTTGATATTTAATAATTAAATTTGAATTATTTGTTAGAAAATCCTAACCACATATAAACTTGTGTTAAAGAATAATTTTTTTATTTGTTAGATAAAATTAAGAAGGCAATCACATAGAACAAAATTAAGAAGGCAATAAATGAAAAAATATTTCCTATCCATACCATTACTTGGTTAGTGTATATAGATAAACAACTTGTTGTATCTTCAAAAAAAACATTCGGACAAATTTGATTGATATTTTCTGAATTTGTTGGGATATCAAACCCGAATTTCAAATTTTCCATTCCACGGCCTTTATCGCATATCAAAAGGAATATGCACGACCTTTCATTTATCTAAATCCATCTATACTTATTTACGATTATATACATCTTACACCTTTTTTCTATCTATATTTTGTTCAATTTTCTTTACTTTGTTTTTTTGAAACAAGAACGATTTCATTAGACGGACGATATCATCGCAACAGAAGGAGACTAGCTCTAGTGGAAAATACATCCAACCAAATAGGTCATGTCAGACTATGACTTACAACTGTCGAGAGCTTACACAAAAGAAGCAATGCCAAAAATGATCCGCAAAAGTCCCACTAGATTTCAGTATAACGATATCAAACCTATCGAACTAAGCCGTCCAGCCAAATACCACAAATAAATATGTGCCTAAAGTCAGAATACAATATTTTCAGATAATCTCAAATATGAATACAACCTAAACTTAAAATTCAAGTGAAATAAAATCACGTCAAACATAAGGACTAATAGAACAAAAATATGGTTGTCAGTACGACTAGTTTACAACATCACGGATACTGTTTTAAAAGAAAAAAAACTAATCTTAAAAGTACTTTTTCTTTTAGCATCAAGAATAAAAAAGTTTTAAAAGGAAATTCAATTTCACAACATATTCTTCAAAATAATACATCGAACGTAAAAATTGTGGTAACTTTTCTTCTTCCTTTTTTTGAAAATTTTATCATTCATATTATATATTAACCATAAAGATACGTATACTGAATTATTGATCGTATTAGTAAGTTAGTAGCATTATAGACTCCAAATATAGCGAGAATAACAATTCATGCAGTCAACACTGAATGAGCATAGCTCTGGCATACCACTTAACAATCAAATCAGATCGAACAGCGTATTAGAACGCACATATGGAATAACCCAAGACAAACAACTGCGAATAACACAAACAACTCTTAAAATAATATTATTATCCTTATCAGGATTCGATCCTAATAGCTAAGAAAAAATAACTTCCTTAAGTGTTAGTCTGATAAGTAAGTTGTTGTTACGTTAATATGCCCGTTCAAGGATATTCTAATTGTATATCAATTGCTTTCATATCGTAAAATATGGACAAGTTTCAAACATGTTAAAAGCATATAGTAAAGTACAAAAGTAGTGGCATAAATCATCAACTTACATCATGATATTGTTCTTTTAGCTAATGATACCTTTCCTTTGATAGTTGTGGCATGATACACGATGGTGCTTGAGTGGCTTCCAATCCTGTTCTATATAAATTGCTTCTTACGTTTCCTAAAGATTAAGATTAACATTCTAACTCTACCAGTGTTAGTCTAACTTAAATTATGATCATCAGATCACAAACTCAAAATCTTGACCGCATTTAATAATTGCGTCATACATTACTCAAACTAATTTACCTCCAAACTAATCATCATACAAAACAAGCTAGCTAATTGAGATCAAATCTAGTGTGCATCACATCCAATTAGTACCATTATATACATCAGAAAAATTACTTTTTATAGGCTGAGTTTACTCCTAAATTTTCTCCACAAAACAGCATGACAGTAACAAATAAATTTAACCTGGACCACCAAAATGAAGTGTGTAACAAATCTTTGGTCTTAGAGATGAGGTAAAGGCTAATCCAACCCAGAAAACCCCCCAAAAAAAAAGGAGAGAAGGAGATGACAATAATGTACATTTTGCAGGTAAAAAGAGAGTTCTTTTTACCCTTTACCACTACGTCTTTTGAACTCTTGCCAAAATTTGCATGCCAGTTTCACCAATGCTAATATATGATGATGAGTCCCATTTGCAATCTCTTGGCATGTAAAGATTGCGTTAGGACAAGTTAAACACAGCAGGCTCAAGAGGCTGGTTCAGGAGGGAGCTCCAAATGCAATCCACCCCTTCATCACCATCACCAACTGCATGATGATCAAACCTGTTACTGTCACTATTGTCATCATCTGGGAAATCCACCAATGGCACCGGACTCTGGCACAGGTTCTGCCCATAAAACTTGACCCCATTGTCTGTGTTGAGTGATGAAGAGAAGGTGTCCTCGAATTTCCAGTCTTCGGATTTGGAGATCATGCCTTCTTTAAGCCATGGGAAATCGAACACCCCCAGTCCCAGGTAGTTGTCTGATGAGGTTTTGAAGCTGTCCTCTTCAAAGCTCGTGCCATTGGTGTTGCTGCTGCTGCTGCTGCTGAGACCTTGCTTCTTTGCCGTATTGCTCATCTCTGAGGTCTCTTTCTTGTCTTCTCCTTGATCTCTTGCTCTCTTCCTGCTCTCCTTCTCCATTTCTCCCCACAGTTGTGATCCTGTAAAGAAATTGAGATGTGATCAAAAGTTGTTTCCAAGAGGCATTATAAATAGGAGAATGAGTGTATAGATGGTTCTGTAAACCCGAAAAGCTTAAATCCATGCAAGAAAGGAGATGACTTAGCATGAAGGAAACCAAAATCAGATGATGCAAGAAAGAAGCAAAACAGCTGTTCTGACATTCATCTGATCTGATACAATGGGCCAAGCTTCACAATAATAAATGGTGACCGATGCGTAAAGAAGATGAAACAAAAAGGAAAAGGAATTGAAATGTTGAGTCTAATGAAATGGAATTGAGGATCTTGAGTAAATGATCTTCTTACCTTCTTTTTTTTCCAACCAAATCTGTTATGTGCTGAAGAACCAAAATCAAAATTGTTCTTTTGTGATGATCTCAGCCCACAAGCTAACAAATTTGAAGCTCAAAACCATCTCCACCACATCAACAAAACAGAGCAAGAAACGAACAGATATGTAATACACACAAACTCTGCAGAAAGACCTGTTAATATATCACACCTTTCACAGCTTCTTTCTCTCTGTCATATCATCTTTTTCTGCAGCAAGGAATGAAACAAATGTGTTCCTTTTTTCACGTTCCTTTCTCTCCTGACCAACAACAACAATAATAATTTACCTATTTTTAATTATTTCTGGCTAGTCTCTATTTTTGGGGCCAAATGGCCACAGCCCATGTCTTGCAGTTGTATCTCCTCCTCCTCCATACCTTGCCTTGTTTTTCGCTGACTTTCTCCATTCTAGCTTTTGACTCCACTCTTCTCCATCTATTACTCTTCACACCCTCTTTTGGTGCCTTCTTGAAGAAAACAAAAAAGGAAATAAATAAACGCATTAAACCGAAACTGAAAGAACAAAAAAGACATTAACTACGGGAAGGAACGGTAATATTGGTTGTTGCTATGCAGATAATACCTGAAAATGCATACATTTAATGCTGGTTGTGCCTCTCAATCATATGCAGCAAATGTTAGGAAATGCTGGTTGTTCCCCTCCATAGATCTTTCGCAGTAATGGGCAACAAGATCAACAAGAGAATATCCAGTAATGAGTGCAGAACAAAGTAACCATGTCTCTAGCAGGAGGCATTTTGTCCAACTCCGTTAAGTTCAAGAACATGCTTAGGAGTGGGAGCACAATTTCCAGAACTCTAGCTGTCTGGGAGAAGTTCTAGCAAAATTGATTGATGAAAGAAGAAGAATATGATCTCTATGCCTTGGGATGTAGTACATAGTTTAAACTTCATATCGCACACTGTCCCCAGATGAATCTTCATCTCCAGACACCAAGGATGCCCAGGAATTCGTGGAGGTAACAAATTGACTAACCTGACAGCCAGAGCTGCTATGACATCTTCAACCCCGGACATCAGTGAAAACCGATCTGCGCTGGTGGGATATGGCACTTCGAACTGCATTTTTATTCAGATTTTAGGCCATAAACTGACAGTATTTGGAAATTCTGCAGAAGAATAACAAACATGTCAATTTGTTCCTTCAACAACCACATCATCTCATCACCAATGCAACAATTCTTCTGCGGAACTAAGAATGAAAAAGGTGTCTAGAACGGAAGAAATGATTCATACATGGTAAGGAGCAAATAATAGATGAGTGGCAAAACACCAAAAAAGAAAAGGTGACTAATTCACACTGATTCAAATTCAATACATCAAAATTATTTCTCTCTAGATTTTCTATACAAACCACAAGTTCCACCTACAATTTTGCACAGAATACAGAGGGACTAAAGGAAGAATCATTTACAGGTCATCAACACTGAGTTTATGACATGCATAAGAAGGCGGATGTTATTTCCTTCCACAGCAGAGGTAGTAGGCAAGTTCCGTTGGTGACCAAGAATCTGATAGACCTGCTCAAAGATAGGCCACACATGCACTGCAATTGTTGGATCTGCTGGGTTTATCACAACAGCAATATCTGTCATCCATTGAAGCTTTCTGGGCGTTTCATTGCCGATATCACAAGCCAGCTGCTGGAGAAGGGCCAGCAGAACTCCTTGGCTAAGAGGGAAAGGTACCATTGACAATATACCCTGTAAATCAACCTGGTAAACCAAAAGCAATACATAAGTTAGTCCAGTAGAATATGACATGGTTTCAGAGTAACTAAAGTATCGACAGAACAAGATATACATATGCAAATTATAACTTGATACTAAAACCACACAATTGATAAACCCAACAATATTCACTTATAGCCAGTCTGTAGGTTCTATATGTGCATTATTTGTGGCAACAAGCAAAAGGAGACCATACCTGAGAACACAACCAAGACACTATCGAGACATCACTTCTATGCAGGGCCCCTGCAAATGCTTCCTCAAATTTGTGTTCAGCTATCAATCTATACAATTCTTTTGTTGGATCTAACAAGGGTTCAGCCTGCTGCATAAAATGAACCATCCAAAAGTGAGAGTAGGCAACTGCATTGGCTACAAAATCTACTTCTGTTGAAACAGATATCACCCAAAACATAGAAGGAAGCATGCGATCTGTTAATAGCAATGCTAAAGCTATTACCAGAAGCACACATACCTTATCATGGAGATCAGGCAATGTCCCTTTATCTGATACCATAGGATTTATGTTTGAGCCAGCTGCAAAAGCTAAGATTTTACGTTGGCCCTCTGCCAATTCTCCACTTAATGTTCTAGAAATTGATGATGCTGAATTAATTGTATCCTACAAAATGGAAAA
This sequence comes from Erodium texanum, assembly GCA_036897725.1. NCBI lineage: Eukaryota > Viridiplantae > Streptophyta > Magnoliopsida > Geraniales > Geraniaceae > Erodium > Erodium texanum. The sequence goes on along the minus strand of JAYMSW010001808.1, from coordinate 1,049 downwards.
GCAAAATTATATTTAATAAAGAAACCATACATGACTGCATAGAGGTAGCTGCATTAACCGTTTATTTCTACATTAATGATCACAGAGAACACATATCTAGTAAAAAGAAATTGGAGCTTTGTTTTATGCTGAATAAAATAAAATAATTGAACTAGATTGAGAGCTTTTGGCATCTAGCAAAAAGACAACACCACCGAAACATGGAAATTATCCTCCCCCATACAAAAAGAAGCATATGATCTGCATCTCTACATAAGTTTCATGGAAGGTAGCACATACCCTCAGTGTAACAGCTAGAGGAGAAAGTGTGGAGTCTAACTGCTGCTGAGAAGCAGCTGTGTGTGTGATAAGCCCTTTCTGAAATGCATCATCAACTTGCTTAAACATCGCCTTGCATGACATCTCAAACGCAGGAACAATAGAAGCTTCCAAACTGGACCTCAATGCATCCTGCAGATATGTCTCAGGATTTCAATGTGTTATTTTACAACTAAAACAAGTTCCTAATTTCTGACAAAAAGTACAAGCCCAGTACTTAAAACATAAAGATACTGACAGAAATTCAATGAAGACCTTATGAATTGTCCACATTTCCCATAAAGGCCTTATGAATTGGCCACATGCGGAAATGTGGGCAATCCATAAGGCCTTTCCGGGAAATGTGGACAATTCATCAGGGTCTTTATTGGAAATGTGGCTGTTACGGTCCTTGGCCCTAGATATGGGTAATTGGTCCTTAAAGTGATTGAATCGACGTGTTCTTGTAGGTGACCGAGAGGGATCAGATTTAACTAATGTTTTCTGATGCTTTATTCGATTATGAGGTAGCATTTAAATACACCAACTACAACTATGAAAAAGGAAATATTTGGGATACAATCCCTACACTTAGGAAATAAGGAAATACTTGGGATACAATCCCTATAACTAGGAAACTATAAATTACTATAATATATATAATACTATATTTGATTTTAAGAAGATTCTTAAATTGATTTGCTGCCTTCCTTCTTTCCTTCAGGCTTCTCTTTTACTTTTCCATCTTTCTT
>JAYMSW010001807.1:0-15267 GCA_036897725.1 Erodium texanum | reverse complement strand
GGAAGGTTCAGACGAATATGCGTATTGGGTTGGAAGTCCATATCTCTATTGATTCAAGAATCAAAAGAAACAGAGGAGATAGATAAAATGGTTCAAGAAACAGAGTTGGGAAGATGAAAATGTGATGAAGAAAATGTGACAAGAAACAGAGTGGAGGAGATGGTTAAATAGAGAGAGTGAGAGGAGGAGGGACTTGCACTTGCATTATATGATTATGAGACTGGTTCACTGTTCCTGCAACAACAAATAGTTAAGAGAGAGATGTTAAATTGGTGATTAAAATAATCTGGAGAGAGAAAAGAGACAGATAGCTGCAAAGATCAGTGTGGAATCGAAGCCTTGTCGCCTCCATTAATGGCAGCTTCGCATCTCTTGTCGGTCCAAGGTGAAGAACAACATTTGAATCAAGCGTATAATTGTAAGGTTTATTTATCTCCTCCCCCCCAAAAAAAAAAAAATACCAAAACAAGTTTACATATATTTTTGTTTGGAGATACAATACATGACTTTCTTCAGTTCATAGACCTAAGTAGCTTATCAAGTGACATGTAATGTAACTGTTGCTCTATAGGCATCATATAGTACTTGTACAGAACCACCATTTCCATCCACCACTTGGATATGGCTATGGCAACAATCCAAAATTGATTTAGAAACTATAGGGAAACAGATTGTTCATTCACCACCCATAATGCCCTCAGTCCATGTCTTGCATAAAAAAAAAATATGGATAATTAATACTTGATAAACATCTTGAAGTCTTCACACATATGATTGATCTTTTAAATAGATTAGAGTCATCAATTTCTAAAATCATGAATAACTATTGTTTTTGTTGAAGTGTATCTCACGTCAAAAGTATGTGGAGAAATTAATTAGCTCATAAGTATATTAAAACTTCTACCTATCAGTTTGAGTTTTTATATAGTATCGGGTTTGATATGTTATTAGAGCTTACTTAGTTTGACATATGACCTTTCTACCACTTCTACCCTCCTGTGACCTTCTAGTTCACATATAAACATTTAACCCTATTATGATTTACTTGTAGAAGTCCAATTGAAATGAATCGAATCAGACTTTAACAGTATTTTTAATCTTACATAACTCTTTAACAAGTGACCAACTAAAGAAAGAACACTAAACTACTAAATTCATTAGTAAGAGGGCCCACTTGCAACATATCATCCCATCTCCCTAACCCACCTCATTACCCATTACTTACAAACAAAACAATGCCAAAAGCACATGGGGACTGTGGACATTAAGAATCACACTAGTACATGGTCAGAGACAGGAACTATAGTAATCATAAACAATCAAAGAGAGACTAGAATGAATAGTTATAGTCTTCTTGTTCTTCCTCCTAATCATTGTTTAAAAAAGTGATTAGTGAAATTAGAGATCATGATTAGGGGATCAAGATCTTGCAGGTCAGCTACGATCACGGTGAGGCTGAGCCCTTGTCTGTGCATCCCAGACACAACACAAACAAGGAAGCTAGTAGCAGTAGCTACACACCTATTTAATTAGTTAACCTATTGATTGCAGCATGGCTCTCTGCTACTAGTGAATATGTGAGACACTCACTTTGGTCAATCTCAATTATGAAGATTCAAAGCTAGGAACATAAATTCCTTCGAAAATAAATAAAATAAACAAAACCCATTTCGTATTTTTTTTTTATCAAATACAGATACATACAATTCCTCTGTTCCCGAGATTTTTCCTGGCTGCTTCTAAACTGACACATCCATATCATGGGATTAAACTAATCAAAACCCATTTGTTAATTGATCCAATAATGTGGATGAGCAAGAGAGAGAGGGTACTTACATGGGCAAGTGCAATGTTCATGAGGGTAGCAAAGGCTCTGGTTTTATATATATTTTTTGAGTGTAGGTTTAGATATTTGGATATAGTACCAAGATTGAGGAGGAGATGGGAGCCGTGGACATGTCTGAGTTGTGTCGGACTTTATAAACAGATGGAGAGTGTGACGAACTCATGGTTCTCTCTTGTTATTACACCTAGTTAAGGAGATGACAATTCTTAATTTACTCCTTATTTTTGGTCTCATTTTCAGTCAATTAACTTGTTTTTGTTCTTGTTCATGATTTGGACCAAGGCAATTCTAGGTGAAATTTTGTTCTTTTTTAGAACTTAGTATGATTTGAAATTGAAACCCTTAAATGTCGTTATGGTATTTCAGAAGGCAATTCTACTCAGAATTTAAGTTGTAAACTTTAAATGTTATAATAAGTTAGTCTTATATTTTGTATCATGTCATTGTTAGATCCCGACTACTTAAAAAAAATGTAAATTATGGGAATGTTATGATGATTTAATTATGAACACTTGAATCATATATACATATACTTGAAAAATAAGATGAATACATAAAAGAATAGATTGTTATGAGAATTTCATGACGATCTAATTATGAACTCACTTTGCCATGCATTTAGTGGTCATGAAAGGATAAGTTTGAATATGATCTATTCTATATAGACCTTTGTCCTATGGCGATGGGAAACTCTTCCTACATGACACTAATTGCATGACCAAGTTCATAATCAAAGCATCCTAAAATTCTCTTAAAAATTAGTAGTGTGTCCTCGTCCAAATTTTCAAGTCTACCAAATTCTAATTCTACTTAAACTTGAGTTTATGAGATCATGGTTCGAATCCTTAACAATATATTTGTACATAATTCTGTCTTAGGTTATCCTATATGGTATGTTTGATGTGTTGATTGTGGTTGTTAGTGTCAGAGTGTTTAATGTTTGTAAGTGTCTTCCTATTTAATAGTATGTGAGCTATGCTCTAGTATGTACTGACCTCAAGAGTCTGTAATCTCGATATAATGTACGATCACTGAATGATATATATACAATATTTCAAAACAAAACAAAACTATCAAATTTGGATGGTTTTTATATGGGAGAACATTGGAATTAGAACCATGAACCTTGTTGTACATAGAGTTTGGGTCATTTATTGAATTCAAATGTTCAATTACATCTTTTTGCTTGTAATTTACAATGCATGAAAATGATATTGTATCAAGTTTTTATTTTCCATTATTTTTCATATCTGACAATACATCTTTAATACGAATTTTTTTCTACTTCACATTATTGTAATATGATACTCAAACTTACATACATATTTAAATATGGATCCTAACGAAATTATGTATTTCTTTACACTCGTGTTTTACTTTCTATTATTTTAATTCCCAAAATATATAACTCATACTAAATATATATAAAAATAAAATCTAACTAGGGTTGAATAATTTTATACTTGACTGGACTTGTATATATTGCTCCTCTAACTCAAACCACCCCCACCACCATATTTTGTCGTAGCCTAGCCACCCACCACATCTTCATGTTGGTACTGTTAAACCATCGCTGCATATGCAATGCCTTACCACTTAAGACATACTGTAGACTTCATGTCAGCAAGTCCTTATCCGAATCTTGTGTTACACTTACATCGGTACAAATCATGGCAAGGTGGGAGCTGATTACATGCAGATATAATTTGAATTTGCTGTCTCCATATTCATCGGTTTTATCATCTCAATCTATTTTTGCTGTGGCAGAATTTACCTTTTCGCATGTTTTACAGTGCAAATGTCCAAATTTATAATATCCAATGGTAATGGCAAATATCTAAAACACTAAAGGGTACAAACAATTCTCTTCAGCTTTTTGTTTTGTTGTGTTGGTCTAATACATGAATAGATATATGGGTGCAGTGCAGTGCAGTGCATTGTAAGAAGTGTGTGTATGTGCTTTGCCACTGAAATGAGTTGATGTTGAAGCCTCGTTTTGTAGGTTTCCTCATATTTGTGTTCAGTGCTCTTCATCTTTTGCGATATACTATGCCTGAACTCATCACTGTTCCCCTAGCTTGAACCCACCACTACTTTTATGCCTATGTTTTCCTTGTTTTGTAGGGGTCCGATTGAGAAGAGAGTCGTGAATTTGAAGATAATTCATAATAAGATACCCACTAGGAACATATGAGATAAACAGATGGATGATAAATATCTTTAAAGGTTCTGAAGTTTGAACACGTATTTATGAGATATGAGATACGAGTTTTAATATCATATAAGAGAATTAAATCAACAACAAAAAGCTCAAACATATGTGCTTTTCAAATGCTCACACAATGAAAAGTTGTTCAAAAAAATGATGTTCATAGATTAGAACAAATCTGTTTTGCATGCATGTACAAGTTTTGGCATGTGACAGTATTCACGCAATGCTTATAGAAGAAGTTTGGGAGAAATCGTTTTAAGAATGATTTTCCTCGCGTTTTTTTTATTAAATATTACAAGCAACATTTATTTAAAAATATATACATATTTGTAAACAGTGATATAATAAATAAAAATTAGAGGAGTCAAATATGGTGGTGTGAGGCAAATAACATCCATGGAAATTGGAAAACATTAACTGAATTGTAAGATCTTCATATATGCACTTTAATCTAATCCTTCTGAATAACCGTACAAAGAGTATGATATGGGCATGATGATTTGATATGTATAGTAGTAGTGTGGGAATTAAGTAACTTGTTACATATCCAGATACAGTGTTTAGTATCCAAGGTTGTGAAGATTTGAGGACATTTCCTATTTGAAGGAGCTCGAGTGTCAGATCACGTTGTCTTAATTTATTGCATTGAAACTATATACATATAAGAACAAGGTGGTGATTTACTTGGTGGTAGTTGGGGTGACAGAATGTAACATGTTGCTTTGATTACTACTATAATCTAATAATTAACTGACATAGACTTGAATGTCTCACCATTTTTTTTACACTTATCAAGAACGTGATATTGATTAGAAATGTGTGAATGATTTTTGTCAAACTCATATTTGATTCAATCACTGATGGGAACAATATGTTTACAAGTAAAATTTGCAATTAACTCATGAGTGATTCAATAATTGATTGATTTTTTTGCGATCAACATAATTTTTGTGTTATAATAGTGTTCTATTCTCAATATCCAAAGCCATTTTGGTAACTAACTTATAAAAGGATGAACTCATAATTTATAATTGATTAAATAGTTCAAATAAAATAAAAGATAAACATTTATTTTATGAAACTATTTGAAGATTGATGGAATAGTAATTATCACTACAAAAAATTACAATCGAGAAAAATAGTTGAAAAATATCAAGACATATTTGATTCTATATGTAAAACCTATAAATAGAGTAGGATAAGTAAAAACGTGTAAATTGTGAAAGATACGGTTAAGTTTCTAATTCATTGTATAGATATAATTTTCACATAGAAGAAATAACGAACAACTAGTTTAATGATTAAAGAAATTATTTTGTGGGCATAATAATTGTTATATTTGCCGTTATTTGTTCTCAATTATCTCATGGGTACTTTTTATTGTACTATCTCGTTCAGTTTGATTGTTAAATTATGATCATTCAATATATTGACAATAAGAATTATTATTTCTACTAAGTTTAGAATCTATAATATTATCTTGTTATTATCTTAATATATATGATTAATGATTCAATATATTTATGGTTTATGGTTAATATCAAATATATGACTTTTAAAAAAAAGTTGATAAGCATGGAAGCTGCAAGTTCAATTAAATTAGAGTGAAGAATCACAATCAAGAAAAGGCAGAATTGTGATTATGTAATCAAAGATGATCATCTTATGCAAAGTAATTAATGAAAAGCTTTGTCATAATGTCCACTCCAAACAAATATTAATAACCAGACATCATCATCATCATCACAACAACATTATTAACTACGTACCAATAACAACTTATTATTATAAGTCGCTAATTTATTCAGATGTTTCATCCATAACTCATCTCCATCTCAGTTTCAATCTAATCAAATGTCTATTTCTAATCTCTACTAATTGACAAACATATCACAACCACATTAATTAAAAAACAAGTTCCTTGGAGAATCATTCATCTCTCTCCGCCACCATGTAATTATGAGCCACCTATTCCATCATCATTCCTAATCAATCGACCATGATCCATCTTTTTCAATGAATAAATTACCGATTTAAACATCTCTCTTTCACATCTTAATAAATCTTCTCGATCTCTTTGTCACTGTCTTGTCTTTAAGGCAGACAAGAAATTAATCTTTCTGTCTAACAACTTGCATGACACTGATCTGATTTAATGTTTTTGGCGAGTGGTTCAACGAACTCTAAGACATAACAATCAAATTTTACAACCAACATGGTACAATGTGGCGGCTAAGTTTGGTATACCAGCTATGAAGAGTGTGTTAGCCTTTATATATTCTAATCTTTTAACTAGCAAGGAAAACAATGATTAACAGCTATGTCATTTTAGTTAACGATAACATTTTTTCACAATTCCATACATATGTGATGCTCATCACTTCACATTGGGTGAGCACCACACTAGTCCAAGCAATTAATTAACATTGCTTAAACTTGATTGCCAACAGGTCTTCAAATTTTTTTTTTTTTTTTTGCAACAGTCCTAATTAATAGGAATGAATTCTTAACACATAACCTCACATATGAAGTGATAATGTACAATGGTATGTTTCATCTTTCGTGGTTCATTCAATTATTAATCAAGTGTGTTATTCTTCTACATATAAAATATCACAAAATTTAGATACTTCTAATCTAACATACAGGTAAATTATAAGGGTCAACTTTAATCAACATATATGCTACCATATAGCATAAAATAACTAATTAAGTGCTCGAGTGCAATATATACAAATCAAAGGATGATTATAGGGATAATTACTTGTAATTATTACACTAATTTCTAATACAAATTAGAATTAACAAAAGCGATGCTATAGTTTTGGAATCAAGTTGTGCGTTAAAACCCAAACCCTAGCGACCATATAATTATTGTATTGAAGACAATAGTTATGCATGCAATCCAAAACTTTTCCACTATACTTGCTATAATAACAGTGTCATGATATTTATAATATCCTCAAGTACTTCTCCTATTTACCGAACTTGGTGTTAGGCTAATTAAACATGTTTTCGTAGTTGTATGATAAGAGGCAGATTGCGGACCAGAAAGTACATATCGATATGAAACAAGTGGGTATAAATATTTGGAGTTTATGGATATAAAGGTTGCATGTAATAATAATAATAATAAGCAAAAGAATGGACCCGCTGTTGCGTTGAAGTATATATATATATATATAATAGCTAGTTTGAAAGTTGGTGTAGTGTACGTAGTGTTGCATATGTTATGTAAGATCAAAAGTAGACTACACGTAGCGTGTGGGCCATATAATTAATAAGTCGAGAGATGATGCGGATCAAGGACCGAGACATGGATGGAACCGAAGCTCCCTCTTGCGTTAATGGTTTGGTGGCAGACAACAGAGCAACACTAGTTGACCTAAATAAATTGACACGTCGACTCATGGATGATGACGTGTCAGTGTCACCACTCACGTCCTCTAAGTGGCATGGGGATGATTAAGATTCAAGCTCAGGCTATACGGGAAGAGAAGGAGGAGATATAACAAATTAACACAACGACTCAACCTCACATCTATGGAACTGGCTAAAAATTAAAATATATTTTGTGTATATAGAGTTCGTTTTGCATATTTTATATTATATGGAATGAAAATGATGCGGAGGAATATTTGTTGGACTTGAAATGTCAGTAATGAAAGGAATAATTAAAAATAAAATTCAACAAAGAAAAAATGAATGCCGCAGCCGGGAGTCCAACCCGGAATTGAAGACGAATCTTGTTGCAACCAAATGAGCTACTGCGGCTTCGTGATATCCTTTCCCAAGTAACCTCAATATATACTATGATGCCACAGCTTGAATTGCATATTATTATATAACTATAAAATAAGCTTATTTGTGTTATAGAATATGAAATTTTTTCACTTGTATATATTAACCGTAGATATAAATATATTTAATTATTGATCGTACTAGAAAATATAGTAGTATTACAGAATTAAAATTTAGTAGGAATAATAATTCTTGCCGTCAGTGTTGAATGAACATAGCTCGTGTACTATATAATTAACAATCCGATCGGACCAAACAACGCATCAATACGTACACATGAGATAATACAAGATAAACAAACTGTAAATAACACAAACAACTGAAATAATAATATTATTATACTCACCAGGATTCGATCCTTAGCACTGTACTAGTTCTAATGGGTATGTAACATAACTTAATTCATATAAGAATATTATTGGAGTTGTGCAAAATTGTTTTTTTTTTCTTAAATATATATTGCATTTTGTTGTAAACACTAATTTTAGAAAGAAAAAAATATGTATCAATCAATTAAAAAGAGGTTAGTTGATCAATTCAAAACAGACTACAAATATATATCCACTCTCATGATTCACAATATCTTCTTTAGCAATTAGATAGCCAAGAGTTTGTCTCCTTTGGATAACCTTTCTTTCTTCAGTGCATGTGCTTTTGTCTCTCATTTTTTAGGAAAACAACAAAGATGATGTTTATTCTAATTACAGACACTGAAATGCGGTTTCAAAATGAGAACTTATTGAGAATTAATAAGCATACCAAATTAATTAGTCTTGGATGTAATAATCTATGACAACTGCCAGACAAAAACAAGGGTAAAAACAGATTAGGGCTTCATGGGAAAAGTCGGTTAATATATTGTTGATTAAAACAGTCTTGGGCCTTCATGGGAAGAGTCGGTTGGAGCTTCTCATGGGTCACATACTGGCATTTACAAGCCACAAGAAGCTTTTCTGATAACCTAAATTTATTTTGGGTTAAATAGAAAATTCAATAAGTTATTAAGTAGTAAAAATGGATGCCACAGCCGGGATTCGAACCCGGATTCTAACTGGGAAATAATTCAGAATTGCCAATAAAGCTACTGCGGCTTTGTTACTTAAAGCTACTTGTTTCCTGTTAAAAATAATAAAAAAGAAAATCTTGTTATTAAAAAAAAAAAAAGAACTTACCACAGCTGGGATTCGAACCCACATTCTAATTGGAAGGCAATTCAGATTTACCAGGAGAGCTACGGTGTCTTGCTCACAAGTACTCACTTGTTGCCTTTTAAAAAGAAAAATCAATAAGTTTTAAATAAAAGCGACTGCCACAGCCGGGATTCGAACCCGGATTATTCAATGAAAATAATTTTGTTTTAATTTGATTGTATCATTTTAAATTGATATTTTTATATATACATCTCAACCCTACCTTCCTCTACTCCTTTTTTTTTGAAAGTACCTTCCTCTGATTTTTAAGTGCCACTATATAATTTGATTTCTCATATTATTTTAGTCAAATGAAGTAAACTACACTTAAACGGCTCATCATTAATTCAACGGCAAATCATTTGCATTTTGAAAAACAGTGGACGATTTTGTAAATAGTTCATATCATTTCATTTTAACTACATAGTTCATTATCATTCAGAAACTAAAACTTACAGAATTAATCATCAGGCAAAAAAATATTCACATTTTACCCACAAAATTTCTGCTCAACCTGAAATGGAACCAAGATTAGCTAAAATGCAACCCTCAATATTTCTAAGAAGATTATACTTAAACAAAACTTGAATAAAAAAGAATGTCAAAAGACAAGGTGCAGAGAGCAGAATATGCCAAGTCTTGTGAGTTTCTGACTATGAATTAACCCTACAACAATGACATTTCTTCTTACACCATAATGAACCCAAAAAAAATAAACTCAAAGCATTCCCAAGTTTCACAAAATCTCTTCCAGAGTACCAAATGCTTCCACTGTAAGAGGAGCTGCACATGACGATACTGATCAGATCCCTCTCACATGTTCTTCACATCATAGGCAGCAGTTGGTAAAGGGCAGTATTTCGGACAAAAATAGGCAAATCAAAACCTTCGGAAGGGCATTCAAGCAACATTCATTCTATTCTTTTGCTCCAGTTTCTTTAAACTATTGAAGTGCTCCCCAAGTTGTGATTCACAAGCAGAATGAGTTTCAGGATCCAACTCTTCGAGGAAAGGCTTGCTCAGGTCAAGGGTTGACACAAGCTGAAAGATCTTGCCACAAAACTTTCGCACTTCAGCACGCCTGGCCTGCTTATCAGGCATATTGGTCACCAACATCTTTACCAGATGGCAGAGTTTGTGCATATGACCTTTCATGATCTTCTTTGATGTGTCCTGGCCACTTTCATCATTGCTAGAAGAAACCATTGACTTCAATGTTTCCATCACCATATCTAGTGCTTCGACCCGGCGGAAATCTGATTTTGCATTGCTGCATTTTTCCAGGAGGAAACCAAACAGATGTTGCCCAATCCATGGCCTTCTTCGGAATATTTCTTTCAGAAACTGAGATTTGATCTGAGACTTTCTGCTATCAAAATAATCCACCAGAACACCTTGGAAGACATCAAAAATCCCTTGTAACTCTGACTCCGTAAAGTTTCTCCCATCAATGATTTTCAGAATCCAATAGGTTGAGTTCTGGGCAAGGGAGATGATCATTTTGTGCCTGTTAAAAGATGCAGACTGCTTCTTGGAAGGATTGCTAGCAGATTTCTTTTTCTTGAATGGTTTTGATGCCAACTTCAAGTTCTTTTCTAGCAAGGATACAAGAGTAGATGATAGTTCCTCGCTCTCAATCTTGGGACAGTCCTTTGCTTTAAATATTTTCTTTTGCAGAATTCCCCATATACGCTGTCCAAGCTGCTCATTACCTTCAGCAGTACGTGGATTGACAAATGCCTGAGCCAAGTTTGCAAACACCATCACAACTTGGGGCTTCCCTGTACAATTAGAACAGAAAAAAAAATTAGGAAGCATGATGAAACCCAGTATCTTTCACGACATAAGGTCAAATTACAAGAACCAATTTATGCCAAGACTACATTTGTCAATGTGATGTAGTTACAGCAACACGAATGATAAAAAGTGGTCTACAAAACCCTCATGCTCAAGCCACTACTTCATTCAATCTTTAGCTACCTTTCTTTCATATTTGGTTTTGCCCCTTAATTCATTTTTTATCAAATTTGATTTTTCTTCTTTTAATGCAATTATCCTTAGATAGGTAGATGAAGTAACATGCAGATTTCTCCAGGAGAGAAAAAAGGAGAGAAGAAGCATGCCTTGATTTTCATGTAGGTAAATTTCCAGCAACGAAAGAACCCGAAGTTTGAACAGCACAAGCTGAGATTGAGCAGTTTCACCCCCAGCCTGGTTCTTCTTTTCCTTGAAAATCTGCGCAAGATAAGTATCCATTCGGAACATTGCATCATCATCCATTCCTCCATCAGAATCATCAGAAGCTTCGGGAAGTTCTTCATTGACTTCTTCCACCCCATCTACTGCTTCAACATCATCTGTCTGTTCATCACTCTCACCAGTTTCACCTGTCTCAGCTTTATCAATATCCTCATCATCTTCAATACCAAGGAAATCTTCATCATCGTCCTCGTCATCTTCACTCGCCGCATCTTGACGTCTAGCTGGTTTCAAATCTTTCTTAACAACACGCAACATTCGCAGCAGTCCATCATTTGTGACATCTTGACAGAAGAATTTGAAAACCTACAAAAGTATGAATGTACCACATAAATTTCACACTCCAGATCCCATTTGTCAAAGCAAACCATTTTTATGCCGACTTGACCAATGATCATGTGTGTAAGGCGACAGAAGCAGAAAAATGGATATTATAATGAAATAAATGCCAAATATAAATAACCTAAACATAGGAGCTCATGACTCTGGAAGCAATGAAAAATATACTAGTAATGAGAACCAATATGTAAACCACAGCCTTAGCAAACACACCTGCTCAATAGCAGACCGCATGGGAGCTGATGACTCTGGAAGCAGTGAAAGTAAAGTATCCACAAGGACATCCATTAACTCTGGTGCTGCATCGCCATCCAACTCATCGTCACCAGAGTCATCGAGAAGATTACGAGCAGCAAAAGCTTTTCTACAGCACATTATAAGTTCAGATGCTGCTTCAGAAAATTCTCCTGGTCGAAGTAGCACTTGCAACAACAATTGGATCAGCAAGTACCGGAATGCATGCAATTTATTTGCATCATCGCTAAGCCCACAATTCCTTTCCTGTCAACATTCCGACATTTTATGTTAATGAACATGATTATGTAGGATCAAGCCAAAAACAAGTGACCAATGAAATAACAAAAGGCAATGGCAAAATTCTACCATGAGAACATGCATAGATGGTCTTGGAAACATGTCCAGCACATGTGAGTATAATGGAAAGTATTCCATATCACAAACAATGCTTTTTAATTATACAATGATTTGAAAACATTTCAGGGGCACATCTCACACTACTAAAGTTCAGACACTGACTATATTCAAATAACAGTCATACTACATATATCATAAAGATATAAACAGGGCCCTGTAGACGCCAACCACAGCTTTCAAGTAGCGCAGATGCATCATTATCTCAATATATTAGGGAAGAATACATACAAACCTATAAATTTAATAATAGCAAAAAATAGGCCAGAGTTTACCTCTCTAGAGAGCTTATTTTCCATTTCTTGCAGTTTTTTAAATGCCTTCTCATCTTCATCACTCAAAGTTCGAAAAAGAGAAACAGATGGAATGCTGCGTAATGTGCTCAGAAATCGCATGAAGTAAGATCCAATATCGTTTGGCTCAGGGCCACTTGACGCAGCACGTGGCCCTTCACCCTTTTGAGCATTAGCCAGCAGTAATTGAAGCTGCTCTATGCACATTCTGCAAAGTGTAATAGAGGTTGCTACTTTTGGCCATCTGAATTTCTCCTGTAGGTCGAAAGATGTCACTTCTGAGCCAAGGGATGCAGAGAACAAACCCTGTACAGCTAGAAACTTCAATATTTCTTTTTGCACATGAAACTTAGCTTCAGTCTCCAGCTTCAAGTATTTCAAAATAGTAGGGAGGGAATCTATAACCCAACTTTTCAAAAAATCAGAAGTTCCTAACACTCCAATTGATTCCTTATCCTCAAAAGAACCAATCTCTGAATTGTCATCTGTAGTTTGGCTCTGATCAGAAGGCTCATCTGATGTATGGACCTCCTCCACAAACATGTTCACCAAATTCTGAATAAACAACATGCATCCAGACTCTGTTTTGAAATCTGCCATCAAATCTTTAATTGTTCTTGTTCGTGTGATAGAATCAAATTTTCCATTGCTGTGCTTTTGTAGAGCGACAATCAGGGCAACTCTTCTAACATCATCTTCTCTAACCCAATCAGAGAGTTCATTTAGAAAATGTTCTGCAACCTTATAAAGCCAAGAGTCCTTTGTCGAAAGTATATCCATCAAGCATTGTACTAGTTTATAGGACAGAATAATGGGGACAAAAGATGCAGGCAACCTTTTAAGGAGCAGAAGAACAATATCAAATGCTAAGTGCTTCCTGTCATGAGATGACAGGAGAAGGGATCCTTCAATGACAACTTCACAGAAAGATTTAAAATTCGTTGCAGTTTCTTCTTCAGAAGAGGTACCCTTGCGGCTTTTCTTGTGCTTCTTGGTAGAACTTGAAGCTAGCAAATCATCAGTCTGTGAGGCCGTGTCAGGTAAGAGAATATTTACCAGAACAGGCCACACACTGTGAACTCGAGGCTGACAGAAGGTAGATTCCTGTTATATTAACACACACACACAAATCAGAAATTCTTTTCATTTTTCAGTCCTGCAATAATATTATTTATATATATATATAAGGGAACACCTAGGTGAAAACCATAAAAACTGTGGAAAGTTAGGTATTGAATAATGGAACTCACATGTTTAAGTTTCCATTGAAAAATATGTGAGTGCCATTGTTCAGTATTTGGGTTTCCATAGTTTTCGGTTTTCATGGTTTCCACTTGATTAGGTCTTATCATAGAAACTGAGAACCAATCTGGGTTGTTGGATTAATACGATCCAAAGGCCTAGATGTAAAACAGATTCATTAATGACAAAATCGTAAATACGCACAACTTTAATGTTTTTTACTCAATTAATTCACATTTACCCCCTCTGCATTTTGGGCTGTTAAATGTATTGATCTAACGACCCATATTGGTTATCAGTTCCTATAATAAGAGGGGATTTCATGTGAAAGTTCCCCTATATATATTATTGTATCATTAAATATTATCAAACTATCCAAATTATAGATCAACATCCAAATATTGTATCAAAAACTTCCAAATTTAAAAACATAAGAGCGTCTATGAAGAAGTACCAAGACCGAAATTAGGGTACGGGTAGCTCGTCATGGCGAAGAACTCACCCATCCTGGCCTCAGTGTTAGCCTGCAGCCTAACATTATGTTTTACGGACGAACGACAGATAGACTCTTCAAATCATGTAGCCCAGCCTCATTCTCCTATGCCAATGCCACTTTTTGGGCTTCGTTCTCCCACCGAAGGCACTCTATCTCCCGCTTCGTGGCCTCTATCTACTCTTTCGCCTCCGCCAACTCCCTCTCAAGTGCCTCCTGACTCGTACGCTGTTGGGAGGAAGATCCTTCTTTTCTTCTTCTACGAGTAAGCACCAAATCCCCCGATGTGCTCACCGTCCGGCGCGCCAACCTCTGTCTTGAAGATATCTAACTCGATGTCATCATCCAACTGTTGTGTCGCAGTTAACTGTTTGGGAATCAGTTCATCTGGCTTGAGCGATGTGTCAGGCAAGGAGGTACCCGTTAGATTTTCAAGCTGGGCTTTAATTTATCCTGAAAATGTAAATTGTTACGAGTTTCATGTAGCAGCAATAAAAATTTACCCGTTTCGCATTTTCTTCCTCTGTGTGACGAGACGAATAAAGGTACGCAGCAGTTCTTGATGCAAGATGATTCCAGGCCCGAAACTCGTCTTCCACTTTTTCGAACGACTTACTCCCGGTCTGGTGGTCCATCTTCACCCGATGATGCTCCACATTCTGGGTATTTAAGGAACGACGTAATGCCTTGCTAGAGGCCAATTATGATTTGTGGGTGAAATGGGGATTTCGGGATGCTGCCAACATTAGCATGAGCCTACAAGGTCACTGATGCGGGTGCATCTTGGATTCCAATTCTACATTTATTCCCACTCTTTAGATTCTCTTTCGTCCCCATTTGGAGACTAAATAACACATTCTTTGTCTTATTTTATGCTTTTATGGTTTTCTTTCCTTGTGCAGGAAATGAGTTGAAATGGAGCTTAAAACGAGAAAAATGGG
>JAYMSW010001806.1:0-15274 GCA_036897725.1 Erodium texanum | reverse complement strand
TCCCTCCTCCATTCATTGTTGGAGGCTACTTTGATCAGCACTTCCTTGCATTGAGTCGTAAGGTCTTTAAATAAGCCATTGGAGTTGGAGTTCAACTCAGCTTGACTTGTTTGGTTCAGACCTTGATAAAAGGTCTACAATACACTCCACTCAAGGATTCCATGATGAGGGCAATCCCTAATCCGGCCTTTGTATCGTTCCCATGCCTCATCCAAGGTCTCGAAAGCATCTTGATCAAAAGCATGGATCCTCATTCTTTGCACCTTGGTCTTGGAGGCTAAGAAGAACCTTCCCATGAATGCTTCTACAAATTGAGTCAAGGTAGTGATGGACTCAAGGGCCAAGTTTTTTAGCCACCTATCTGCATCCCCAACTAAGCTGAACTCCACCATGCGCAGTCTCACTGCATCTTCAGACATCCCTTGGTAAGAAAAGGTGTCAAAAATACACATGATCCGGGCTAAGAATTCAGACGGATCCTCCCTAGACAAACCGTTAAAGGGTTGTTCCTAAATAAATTGATGGTTTGAGGCTTGATCTCGAAAGCTCCCTCAATCCGAGGGTTCTTGATATCAGACACAGGTGCATTGGTACTAGGTATACCATATTTCCCCAGGGCCTTCTGTGCTTCACCCATTGCTTTCTCTTGTGCAGCTTTTTCTTCCTCTTCTGCTAGTCTTTGCAGCTTTCTCAAAGCTCGCTTCCCTAACTCAAGTAGTTCTAGATTTGACAATGAGTGTCTGAGAGGCAAATTTTGAGATCTTGTTTGCAAATGAAGTCCTACACACCAAGAAATACTACCACACAATTAAAAATAAAAAAGGAAAGACATACTAAACACAGATAAATTAACTAATAATAATAATTTCTATTCCCTGGCAATGGCGCCAAAAACTTGACACGGCAGAAACCTACCTAAATAAATAGGTACTTTCACTACACGTGACACGACAGTGTACTAGTCAAAGTAATACAGGGCTTGTAAATCAAGACCCCGGTTTATCGAATTCACGGAAGCAATAAAGCAATATCTATCTATCCTAGTTGTTAATTAACTTGTTTCCAGTTTTGAAAAAGGTTTTGTTTGATTTTGAAATAGGAAATATACAACTTATCGAGAAACAACTTAATTGAAATAAACAAAGTAAAGACAAGATAGGGAGTTCCAAGATTCAAAAGTAAAACAACTGAACTGAAATAAACAAGGTAAAGACAAGATAAGGAGTTCTAAGATTCAAAAGTAATCTAAGGTGTCTGTGTTCATGGAGTTACATTCATAGCAATAATTCTAAGACAATGATCAGTTATTGATTCCTATTTAGGTGCAACGGTTTCCCCTTAAACTAATTCTAGCCCCTTCTCGGGCTTATTAGTCCCTCAAAGTGATTATCCATCCTACCATCTCCAGTTGAGTTTCTCAGGCTAGTGATGTAAATAATCCTAAGGCATAAAGTTTTGTGTAAACTCTAACCTAGACCCTAAGCAAGGCCTAAGCTACCACCAAAGTTGACCCTACCTATCTCCAGTTGAGTTTCTCAGGCTAGTGATCTAAACTAGGTTCATCTAGATCTGCTTCGTTCTATTAATACTCGGCTAAGGCGCTATTAATGAACTTTGAATCTAACCCTAAGTGATCAGTTTAGTTTTAACATTAAGATCTACTAGATGAAAATCCTTAATAGTACAATCAATACTCAATCAAATGTCACCATTAGTTTATTGTCATGGAATCACAAACCCTAATCCCTCATAACCCTAGATTATGAAGATTAGTTACACATGCCCAAGGAAAAAGAAGAACAATCAAAGATAAATGAAGAACATAACATAATTGATAAATATAATAAATACAAATACCAATAGTTGATCCAAATCTCCCCCTTGTTGTTTTTCTAGCTCTAATATTGATCTAAGCTCTAAAAACTCTATTCTAGCAGCCCTAGTTTCGTTCCTATACAATCCAATCTCCATTTCTAACCTCTTAATACATGTATATATACTACTGGGTCAGCTAAAATTAGGAAATAGCTATTATGTGCCGAAACCGACTTCAAAATGCCCACCTAGCAGCATGTATGCACACTCGATGACTCGCTTCTCGGTTCAGGTCACAAGGCACAAAACTCTCTGGGCCAAAATTGGTTTGTGATCGAGACCGTGACACGTGTTTTTGAAGGCGTCATGCCTTCCCCGACGCAACTCCAACTGCATGTCTGCCTTCATAGCTGTGTAGGTCTCTCTATTCCCGTCGATTTTACATCTTACGGGCCAAAATTGGAGTACGTATGAGAGAGTTATGCCCTTCGAAAGATCAGTCATGCTCCAAGATTCCCGAAAATAGTTTTTGGCTCCATTTTCTCCCTAAATCATCTCTTTTCGTTCCAAAACCTACAAAGAGCCATAAAATATTAAAAGAGTGTAACATGGGGGTATTTGGTCAACTACAAACTCAAAAGCGGGACAAAACAGAATAAAATATGAGTTAAAGTGCTGATTTATGAGGTAAGATGCACCCGTATCAACAAGGTAATGTAAAGCTACCTGGGTCCTTAAGCTTAGGGGGCAATTTATTTTGTATACCCGTAGAGCATTCCTCACCCACATGAACCCTCTCAAAGGTATCTAAATTTCTTTTGTTAGCAATTATATCTTTCAAGAACTTAGCATATACATGCATATTTTTAATGGTCTCTAGGAATGGGATGTTGATTTCCAATTTCTTAAACATGTTCCGAAATTTAGCATATTGATCATCTAACTTCTTATTCCTAGCAACAGAAGGGAAAGGAAGGGGTGTAGTTCGAGTTTCCGACTCAACTCTAGGCTCCCTTACCTGCTTAGATTTCAGGTTCTTTACTCTTCTCCTTCCTAGGAGGTGTATCTACCACCTTGCAACTTCTAGTAGTAATGGCATGAACGTCTCCCTTTCCTTTGGATTCTTTATTGTATCACTAGGAAGCGCTCTTACTGGTATAGAGTTCAAGGTCGCAGCCATCTATCTCATTTGATTCTGGAGTTCGCGCATGGCAGAGTCATGCCTTCTCTTCTCCTCAAGTCTCTCCTCCTCTTGTTTTTTGATCATCTGCACAAGAAAATCAAACCTGTGAGGATTCAGAGTTTTTATTTACATTTTCCCGTACCTGATATAGAGGATTCTGGTTTTTGCTCCTTGCCTTTGATCTTGCCTCTGGTCCTGGTTATAATTTTTCTAGTTCTTGTTCTCTCTAGGACCATTTCCCCATTTCAGGTTGGGATGATCTCTCCACCCCAGATTGTATATGGGTCCATTGAGATCACAAGGTTTGTCATTGTTGTTCCTATTCCCAAACCAATTTGTAGTCTCAATTCCTTTCTCTTCATGGTCCTCCATGTCATAAGAACCTTGACTCATCCTCATGCCTTGGAATGAAGAACTTATCTAGTTCATCATTTCTTTGTTGGATCCAGTCATTTTCTTTAGCAACTTTTGGTTCTACTTTGTCATACTCTTGACCAAGTCAGCTACTTGGTTCATCTGGGATGAAGATTCAGTGGCGTGTACTAGAGCTCGTGACCCTCTTTCAGTCCTCCATTCATTGTTGGACATAACTTTGTCCATCACTTCTTTGCATTTCTCAATGCTCTGGTTTTAAAAGAACAATTAGACATGGAGTTCAGCTCTGTTTGGCTACTTCTATCCAAACCCATGAAAAAGTTTTGTATGATTTTCCAGTCATGACCACCATGATGGGGGCAATGCCGAACAATCCCTTGTATCTCTCCCATGCCTCTACCAAAGACTCCTGATGATGTTGTGCAAAGTCTTGAATCTTGCGCCTCAACATCTTGGGCTTATCAGCAGAGAAGAATAGCCCCGCAAACAGTTCTACGAACTACTTCTATGTACTGATTGAATTGGAGGGTAGAGTATTCAGAAATCTGCTAGCTTCACCTTTGAGGGTGAACTCTATACATCTCAACCTCTTGGCCTCTTCATTCATTCTTTGATACTTAAAAGTATCACATATTTGTACGAACCTGGACAAATTCTCCTGTAGGTCTTCATTGGGCAACCCACAAAAAGGTTCGTTGGTCAAGAGGTTTATTACTGAGGTCTTGATCTCATAGTTTCCTGTCACAGTAGGCTTTAGTATGGTTGAGCTGGGTTCATTGCCACTGGCAGTACCTACTAACCCAACCACTTCACATCATCACTATCTCCATGTTTGGACATTTCATCCTTTCCTTCAGCAACTTCAATACTGGCGCGTAGCTTGTTCTTCTACTCTTTCAGCTTCTGCAACAGCTCTTGTTTGCTTTTCTGTTGATCTCTTCGCAGTTGCAATCGAACGCCTAGCTGTTTCAACCAATTATAGATCTTTCAAAGTATGGGATGGAGGTAAACTCTTAGACCTTGTGTGCATAAACAGTAATTAAAAACAGAAATTTAAGTAATAAAAAATTAACAAAACAATCTAAAACACAACTAAGATAAAACTAGTGCGCTAAATTGCTCCCTAGCAACAGGGCAAAAACTTGACACGAGGAAAACCTACCTACTAAATTAGGTAAATTTATCCTCGCGGTACGGCACTGTACCGTTCAATGTAGTACATGAATTTTTAGGAAAGACCTTGAGTTACCGAATCCGTGGGAGCAGAAAGACACTAAAGCTATCTTAATAAAGTATCAAATGGTTTTGGATCTTAAAAGGGTTTTGATTTGTAAGTAATGAGTAACAGTTTGAAAGTAAGTAATTCAAAGTCCACGCAAGTGTAACGAGATAAAAGTAGCAAATTATCAATGAGAGACAGTGTCTAGAGTTCTCGAGTTCATAAGGGTACATGCATTGCAATGATTTAGTGATTAATTTTATTTTGTCAATTGTTTAAAGGCAACGGATTTCCTCTAAGTCTAATCCTAATTCCTTCGCAAATAATTAGGATCCTATTAAGTACTAACAACTTAGTTATTTCTAATCTAGATGTAGGAAGACTTAATGCATTACCGTTTCATGGACATCACTAACTTTCGACCTAGTGATCAATAGCTATTGTAATTGTATCGATCCTATTATTGCTAATTAGAACCCAATCCAATTCTTATTAATTAATTTGAAATCTCTAATCTCCCTTTGCAGGTGACAATTATTGATCTAGCATTTATAGGTTTAGGTGATCAATCTAATCCTAGAGTTAAGTACAATAAATAAGAACCTTAGAATGAGAATTGACAATTGTAGAATAAATCCCCAATCAGTGCAATTATGAAATCCTTAATCCCCCATATACCCTAGAATAGAAGTTTAGTTGTTCATGCACAAAGATCCAATCAAACAAGTAGAAGAACAAAACACATTCATTATCACAAGTAATAGATACACTAATACCAATTTGATGATACAAATCTCTTCTCTCTTGTCCAAAGCTTCGCTACCTTCTATCTCAGTTTGCATAGAACGAAGATATTATTTTTCTAACCTAAAAGCCCTTATATAGTTGATAAAATCACGGGCCTAAACACAGGTAGATTTCTTAATTCGACCCGAAATACACCGGTCTTACGGGCGTAAGGTAGCCCGTAACGGCCACCTCACAGGCGTAAGCCCAGTCGTATCCTAATAGTAGCTTCTAGTGGAGAACTGGGTTGTCTCCTAAAGGCTGTCCTTACGCCCGTCACGGGCACCCTTACGCCCGTAAGCTGTATCATACTGCAACAGTGTTCTGAGCTGAAATCCTTCCAAAACATAGGTGTAACGGGCCTGGATACGGGCACTCTTACGGGTGTAAAGTTTCCCGTATTCTAATAGTGGCTCCAAATGTGAAGTGGTCTTCAAGCAGCCTTCTTACGGGTGTGACTTCCAGCGTTACGGGCATAAGGTTGCCTGTAATTCACTAGTTTGCTCCAAAATGACTTCTTCTATTTCTCCTTCCACAACAAAGACATACGCAAAACAGATGACGAATCACTTTTATTCAATTAATACTCAAATCGGGTCGAAAATAGCTCAAGAATAGGCAAGAAATGATCGAATTAGACACCAAAATGCATCCGCATCACTTGGTATCAAATCATATTACAACTACAGTTCCGTCCCATGCATTTCGGGTCCCCATAAATTCCATTGATCGATAAGTTCCTCTACTAGGCTTAGTGACTTCCACATCAATATGATGAATAGAAGAGGATCGGAGTTGCACTTCCGTATCATCTCACTATATTAATGCCAATCCTCCACTTATGCCTCTCGATTAACCAAAATAATGTTTTCAAATCCCATGTCATGCTTACATTTGTCCATCACCTCCCTTCAATATTTGTTTTCACTTAGGAAAACCAAATTGGGTATCTTCCAAGAAATAAATCCTTTAAGGAATTGTTAACTCCATGGGATCTTAAGCCCATGACAATTCCAAGCTAATGCATTTATTGGTAGGGGTGGATACCGAGCCTCAGTTCCACCGGAATGCCTGAATTATTAAAGTAAGACATGTCTTGGTCAAATTGGTCTGGAGAGTACTGATTAAGGTTGAGTACTCCCTCAGGTCCTCATGTCCCTCCATGCCCGCTCCATCCACCTTAAGCTTCCCCCTTCCGACTGAATTATTTTAATCTTCTTCAGGTCTATTACACTCACTTGTAAGTTTGGTGTATTAGTAGGGGACTAACACATAGTCGGGATCACAATATTCTCAGACCACACATATCTATCGATTAGGGTTTAGGTTATGCAAGTGACTATCCCCTACAAGGCACATTTTAGTTTGTCGTGTAGCTTGTAAAGGTTTCCTCACATCACCACCACAAACAATTTGGCTCCCTCCATCCATTCACTCGGTATGTGTCTACATAAGGGACCCGTAGTCCTACATGCAACTTACTTGAGCATCCTAGGGTCTCACCTCGCTCATATGACGTGATCATAGCCTAGAAGCCATACTATACATTTTCCTTCCCAAAGTATCCCAACCCCTCCTAATCAGTGATCAAACATTTGGCTCCCGTCGCAAAATGATTGGTCTGGGGTTGTGATCTTATCTCCACTCTATAAGGTTTCAGTATGGCTTCGGTCGAGTGTTTTTCACCTGCTCGCAGAACTTGTTAGCATGCCCAATCTGATCGCGGATAAAGCAGAAAGTCGAAATTCGTTCATATTGATACCTAACTTAGGAGTTACGTCTCCCCTCTAGTCGTATACTCAACCGTCGGTGAATAGGTCTCTCCGTGTCGATGCGAGTTTTAACACATATATACTCCTTCCAAACTCCTTTCAAGTTCCCTTGATTAGTCTCAATCGACACGCTCACTTGCGGGGAAACTGATAAAATCGCTTGCCTCGAATGATAACCCAAGGGTAAGTCATGAATTTGTAACGGTATATCCAACCTTCAAAAATTTATGTCCTTAAGGTTGAGGCCTGGATCAAGGCGTTCGATCAATATGGACACCGTATTGAATGTCTAAGGGGTGCCTTCAACTACCTTCTTCAAATCCATTTTAGTTAAACTGAAATTGAAACAAATCAGGTTCCAACAACATAGACACCCTTCGTATACAAGTACCCACTGAACACCAATTTAGATTATCAGGACTCTCCCCTAACCCAACATTCTCTCTTTCGAGTTCACTCATTTCTCTTCCTTTACTAGTCTCGTATTGCCAAACGAGAGCCTATATCCGCGAAATCCTCCGTTGATTCCATTCGTTCCCATCCAATGGATCCTAAATAGCATAACAACAATAGCAACCCAATGTTTTACAACAAAAAAAAAAAACAATATCAACAACCATGTTTCCCAATAAAACTCACAAAAAAAAACCACTTTTTTGCCACTGCCAACCAAAACCCTAGACCTCTAATCTTACCATATCAATAAACAAGAACCTTTCATTAACTTTCTCCTCGCCTATCTAATTTAATCATTATTCAAATTTGTCACAAAATAAACAATATCGATCTAAGATCAAAAGAAAGACTCAATCAACCTAATAGAAGGAAAATGACTTTTATATACACTCAAATACATGTACTTTTTACATGCCAATAATCAAACCGTCCATTGGACGTATGGAATTAACAAAAACTCTTCCTTATGTACAAATTACAGTTACAAAACATTTGATAGAATACATGAACTATTTAGTTCCTTGATTATGTGAATTGTGATGCCAATTACAAATACAAATCAAAGATCACAAAAATGCTCCAAAATCTCAATATGGCATGTAATGGGGCCCAGACAAGGTCCAGATTCAACCATGGATATGTGAATGAATTGTATAGATAGAAAAGGAGCGAGAGAACGAACATTTGGGGAATTGCAGTGAGTGTGGATAAAACGTGCCCTTCCTTTCTCCAAAACCCAAAAATATAAAAGAAAAGGCAAGAAGAAAAGATGAGAGCTTACGACAGCATAATTAGCTGGGTCAATACTTACCTCCTCCGCGTCCCTTCTCTGATCCTCCCTCACCCATCATCAAAGTCCGAGCCTTTTTGCTCCGATTCTCCCCTCGCGTGCGATGTCGGTGTCCACGAGCTTCGCCGGTGCAAAAATGGAGTCCCTTCTCGTCCAATCCGGGTCGTCCTCTGCGGCGACGTTCAGGGCCGCTCCTTGCGCCCGATTGCCGGTTCCCTGGAAACGGGATCGGAGCAGGAAGGTCGTGACTTTGAGGGGGTCTGGGTTGGCTTTGTGCCCGGTAAGGTGCGAAGCGGCGGCGTCTGACTCCGTTGAGGCTGGCGATCCCTCCCGGGCCTCCCGCGTCTCCGCTCTCGAGCAGCTCAAGATCTCTGCCGCTGACAGTGAGTTAAGCGTTACCCTTTTTCTTGTTCTGCTTTGCTGGTTCGTCCCTAGATATTAGGGTTGTTGATTTATGTTTGCTTGTTAACTTCGCTGATCATTCGCTGGTTTTCTGAACAATACAATACACTTGTGGTGTAGTTTTTGTGGTAGGTTTGGCTTCATCCTGATGTATTGTGCTTTGAATTCAACTACTTTCTCTCCCTTTTTTCTTGATCTTCTCTATAGAGCTTTTTGCAATCGTTCTTCTACATGGGTTTACTGGGTTACTTCATTCTTTGAGTTTTTTTTTTTTTTTTTTTTGTGATCTTGATCATCTGGCAATTAAAATGTATTTCATAATTGGTGCTTAGAAATGAATTGCATGCCTTATATTCTCTCCTATTGCATGCCGGAATAGCATTTTGAATTGGGATTTGATGCTATCACTACCGATACAATTGAGAAAGTGGATTGATGATATTTGCTAGGAAGTCACAACCAATGAACTGCATTTTAACCAAGTAACCATTAAGCTAGGTTGAATATCTGGAACAAATCAAGCCGGCTTGATTTAATGTGGCTCTGTAGAAATTCATAAAAACAAACTACTTTTTGATCATGTGATTGGAAGAACTTAAACCTCTCTATTTGGCTGTGTTTCTATGAGTTCGGCAGTAGTCTGAGCTGTACAAATTCTTAATTAGTACACCATATCTGCAAATGAGATTTTCATATTGAACAGTTTCAGCAAGTACCACACAATATAAACTGTCTTTCCAGAGAACGGGTTTAGAAATGGTGCTACGTCTATGAATTCTAATTGGTGTGAAGGCAAACTCGGCCTATGTTTGCTGTGTTCTTTGGTGGTACCTTCTAATGCTCATATGTATACATACAGGAAACTGCCTAATCCTTTATTTTATCTATGTCAGGATATACGAAGGAAAGGAGCAGCATTATCGTCATTGGGCTTAGCGTTCACACTGCACCTGTTGAAATGCGTGAAAAGCTTGCAATTCCAGAAGCTGAATGGCCTCGAGCTATTGGAGAGCTGTGTAATCTGAATCATATAGAGGAAGCTGCTGTTCTTAGCACATGCAACAGACTGGAGATATATGTTTTGGCTCTATCTCAACATCGTGGAGTCAAAGAAGTGACTGAATGGATGTCTAAGGTGCTTCCCTCATCTCCTTGGCTAGTTTGCCTTGTCTAACTTCAAATTCCTTTCCACACTAATCTGGCTGATAGTAGTTGTGATTTCCTAATATATTCTTGTTTTCCTCGGCAGACTAGTGGAGTCCCTGTTTCAGAGATCTGTGAACACCGGTTTATGCTATATAACAAGGATGCTACAGAGCATATCTTTGAAGTATCAGCTGGTCTAGATTCACTTGTGATAGGAGAAGGTCAAATTCTTGCTCAGGTCAAACAAGTTGTCAAGGTTGGGCAAGGAGTTGTTGGCTTTGGGAGGAACATTAGTGGGTTGTTTAAGCATGCCATCACAATGGGAAAGCGTGTCAGAACCGAGACAAACATTGCTGCTGGTGCAGTTTCTGTGAGCTCTGCTGCTGTGGAGCTGGCTCTAATGAAACTTCCCGAAACCTCTCATTCCACTGCAAGGGTGTGTGTGGTTGGAGCAGGCAAGATGGGGAAGCTTGTTATAAAACACTTGGTGGCAAAAGGATGCACAAAGATGGTGGTTGTGAACCGATCAGAGGATAGAGTTGCAGCCATTCGCGAGGAGCTGAAGGGTGTTGAGATAATCTACAAACCTCTCACAGAGATACTAGCATGTGCTGCTGAAGCAGACGTGGTTTTCACCAGTACCGCATCAGAATCCCCATTGTTTTTGAGAGAGCATGTTAAGGATCTTCCTCCTGTTGGTTCCAAAACTGGAAGTCTGAGTCAGAGGCTCTTTGTTGACATTTCTGTACCGAGGAATGTGGGATCATGCGTCTCTGATCTCGATACAGCACGAGTGTACAATGTGGATAATCTCAAGGAGGTTGTGGCTGCTAATAAAGAAGATCGTGTAAGGAAAGCAATGGAGGCTCAGTCTATCATTGCTGAGGAATCGAAAGAGTTTGAAGCTTGGAGGGACTCGTTGGAGACCGTTCCTACCATCAAGAAACTGAGGGCTTATGCTGAAAGAATCAGAGTTGCAGAGCTGGAGAAGTGCTTGTCAAAGATCGGTGGAGATCTCCCCAAGAAAACCAAGAGAGCAGTTGATGATCTGAGCCGGGGGATAGTGAACAAGCTCCTTCACGGGCCAATGCAGCACTTGAGATGTGATGGGAACGACGGCAGGACCCTGAATGAGACTCTTGAGAACATGCATGCTCTTAACAGGATGTTTAGCCTTGAGACTGAGATCTCTGTATTGGAAGAGAAGATCCGAGCAAAGGTGGTGCAGATTCAGAAGTAGTGAGCGCTCATCTCTCTGTTTACTTTCATGACACTGGTTTCATCATCCTCAGATATCGAATAAGCGGAACCATTATTCATTTAAGCGATGTAATCTCGAGGAGAACGTCAATTCATTCATTGGTGTAAGAAACATTTCTAACCATTATTTGGGGATCACAAAGCTGAGAAACTATGAAGGGTGAGCTTGATGATGGAATCATTGTAATTAACGTAGTGATTACTGTAATATTAAAACATGATTCCTCCAAATTTGAGTGTTATAGAGAATTTTTGTGTCCAGTATCATGAAATGGAATTGCTATGTTCTTCTGTACTTGATTTAGAAGCTTCAATAGTTGCGAAGAAGGAAGCTTCCTGAGTTGATTGATGAACAGGTTGGTGTTAACTTGGTCAACCTCAGCAGTGTTCAGTCTGTCACATGGTTGTTGACCAACAAATAAACAAAAGTGGAACCATCAGATGGAAGGGCAGCCGTCAATCACGCTCTGATCGTGCGGTCATGATTCATCAACCAGGGAGGAATTCATGTCCAGTTAGAGATCAAGGCTACAGAGGTACGACCTATAGGACAGATCCTGTTGAAATAAGGTCGTGACTTCTGTAGCATCCGAGCTAGTTTATCAACTCTCGTTGTGTCCTCTGTTTTGGCGGTGTGGGTTGCACAAGTAAAAAAATAGCATTGTTTCGGAAAGGCCGAACCTATGAACTTCAAAGTATGGGCTGCTTTTTGCATGTCGGCCCAATATGGACTGGAATGTTCATGAAGGCCCCTTACATTTCGGTTCTACTATAATAATCTCTCTCTCGTGCATTCTAAACATATGATTTACCATTCCGATATTCATGTTATATAGATGATTTATATGATGATATATTTTTTTGATAAAATTTATATGATGATATTTAATTTAGCGGGTTGTACTGTCCTTTTCTGCGTTAATAAATTATTTACAACAATTTGATTAATCTTTTATGCCTAACTATCATCTATGAAACTGATAAAAACAAAAAAAATCGTCCATGACAAACCTATATATTTTATAACAAATGATGATGTAGTAATCGGTCTAGACCGCTACAATTGTGTGCAGAGGCGGATTCAAAAAAAAATTTGAAAGGGAGTGTAATATTTTTTATTAGGATAAATTACATCTAATTGTATCTAAGTTTTATTTAACTATACTCATCTTTAATTTTACCTGTTAGACTATCTCAACTCTCATTTCTTTTTCAATATCTTAATTTTTGATAGTGGTGGTTGGTGACAACTTACAAGGTTAATGAACAAAACATTTGGTCCCCCAAAAAGTTGAATTCGTTGAACCAAAAGCGAGACCCAAGGGCCTCTCTGAAATGTGAATGCAATAATGCACTTTGTAGTGCGAGGCGGAGGCTATGGTTGTCGGTAGTGGCTTGTAATCAGACTCGAAATGGGAGACAGTATCAACGTTTGGTGAGGAGGACGGTACGGTATCAGGTTAGAGTTGGGAATGGGGCTGGATGTGCAGAATAGAATATGATTCACAATGGCGTTTTCGAAAATTAGAAAGAAGAGCAAGGATAGTTTAGTGTTTTCAAGTTGAAGGGATTCAAAACAAAGGTAACTTTGTCATTTCATAAAAATAAATATTAACTTAACTAACTTAGTGACAAAAATTAAGATGTTGAAAAAAAAAATGAAGGTTAGGATAGTCTAAAAAGTAAAATCAAAGTTAGGTGTAGTCAAATGAAAGTGGGTATAGTTAGGTGTAGTTAGATGTAATGTACCATCCTTATTAAAAAAAATAAAGTATTCTAAAATGAAAATTAATATTTTTATATATAACAATTCATACAACTATTTTTAACATTAATTTTAACTTGATTACGTGGTTAAATTTTTTCTTTTTTGATCAGAAAGAAGGGAAAATGCATTAAAAAAGGGATGAGTTTCCAAAGTGGAAACCACAAAACCCTAAACAAGGTCCAGTACAATGCAAAAAGAAAGACGCCACCCACCCTAGAAGGCTGAAGTGTCCCTCAAAGCTGGACTAGTGAACAGTGACACAGGGGACAAGAACCGATTGAATCCTCTGGACCCAGAGGGTCTAAGCAATCCCCCCCCCCACCAACCACAGACAGGAGCCGGATCAGCATCAGTTCTAGCTCCGGAACAATCACTCACCGGACCCAGAAGGGAGAGGGGACACCACAACCCTAAAGCAGGGGTGGAATGGCCACAGCCACACCTAGCAAAAGACCGAACGGGCACCCCCGAGCTGGACCAGTGAACAGTGACATAGAAGACCAGGACAGAGCAGATCCTCTGGACCCAGAAGGTCTGAGCGATCCAAGCCTTTCCGCCTCAAGACCCGAGACGGTCCAGCTGCTGCCCTAACTCCGGAACAATCACTCACTAAACCCAGAAAGAAGGAGGGAGACCAGCTAGGCTCAGGCTAGGGTGATTAGGTGGTTAAATGATGTCTACGATATGTCACGATCCAAAATTATTTCATTTACAGTACTTGTAAATACTTCATTCTCGATGTATACTACCGAAATGTAACTATTTGTCTCACAAACCGGTCTTGTAATATTTATTGCTGAAAATATTCTCTCAAGTTTCAAGAGAATGTTCACGTAAGAGTTCATTTGCCACGACCGTACGCATACGGAACTGTACGTGTTCGAACAAGCAGTATAAATTTATCGATAAAAACCGGTTGATCCCATAGGGAGACAGATTTAGAAGGACTTAAAGCAATATCCTATACTAAGGCTGTCACCACCTAATCTAGTTTATCTATTTACAGAACGAAAGCAAAAGGATTGTATAGATCGAAATGTATGCAAGCGGATGAAGCGCGCGGTGATGTTGGCACCACGGTTTTAAAAGTTGATTTGTTGGAGTTGAAAACGGGGTCCAGCAGACACGACAAAAGGGCACTATACGTGCCGCCGGAAAGAACTCCGATTACTGTGGGATACTTGGCTGTATATTCTGCAGGCGAGAGGTACAAGTAGTAGAGAGGTCACCACATTTAGCAAGGGGTAGGAACATGGTGAGATTGATGTCGACCACATATGTATAGAAGAGCTAAATTAATAATATTAAATGGTTGGCAAACATTTAGTTTAATATTGCTAGCCATTTCACGTTCCCTCTGCGGGTGAATCGCCAGAACCAAACTCGAGAAAACAAGCAATTAAGCTAGCATCCCGAGCCTCCATATGACATCGCACATTGTATCGAGTAAGGAAGTTCGTCAGGCTTCCCGGGTGTTGTGTATAAAAGACAGTCTTGTCTATTCGTCAACTAGGCACCCCTCTCACAAGAATACGCATCGACATCATACGAATACAAAATGGTCAAGACATTGATGCCAGGAGAATCTAATCTCAAACTACACCTTGAACCAACTAATCCTAACAATAGATAAACACCGGTAATTCTATCTAGCATGGAGGGGTGATAGAACACACATGTTATCACACCAGGTTACAAGATTAATCAGTATCCACAATATCCTGTTAACACATAACAACCTATCTAGCATGTGGGGGCGATAGATTTGCTCATATTAATTAGATAGATAAAGCGGAAATCAGGAATTCCTAGCATGTTCCTAACTCATGCTGTAATCACGAGTTATATGAGCATCAAATAAGGATCTACAGATGTGAGATCTAAAACTCACTCTGCAAACCCACACTCAATTACCAACATGTAATAGGCAGTAAACAAGATTGAAAAATAAAAACTCAAAATTTTAACACAACCATGATAATAATATTAATAGACATTCAATACATCGTGGCCATGGTTTCAATACCAAAGCCACGGTAGAGAAACAATGGATCTGTAAGAGAAGAAGGTAAGGGGTTAAGAATGGACTTCTACATCACTATAAATGAAAACCCTATTCCCGTCACGCACCTCATTGGAGAATAGACTCGGATGGCTTCCCCTTGAATGGCACCATTACCACTCTCACTACTCTCTCACCCCTCTCTAGAAAAGCAAAATATCTCTCTCTATCACTTGGTTCCCAAGTCAAGGCTTGTTGCAATGAGGCAAGGCCTCTCCTATATATAGGCTCTGGTGATGC
>JAYMSW010001805.1:0-15275 GCA_036897725.1 Erodium texanum | reverse complement strand
TTGGCGAAGCTATAAGGTTTTTCCTCCGAGGCTTCAGGTTGCCTGGGGAAGCGCAGAAGATTGACCGCATCATGGAAAAGTTTGCTGAACGTTACTGTAAATGCAATCCAAGTTCATTTGCAACCGCAGATACTGCCTATGTTCTTGCGTACTCTGTGATACTGCTCAACACAGACGCTCATAATAACATGGTGAAAGATAAGGTTCGCTACTAGAAACAGTTTTCGTTTCTATTTCACTACATTCATGATATTGTAAAACTTGCCTCTTCGGAATATTGTTGCTCATTTTTTATTTTCTTCAGGCTTAAATTATTTATTTTAATAAATGAAAGTCATGTGCAAAATAATAATAATAATATAGTCGTCTTCTTATTTAAGACCTATAAGTATGTATTTGAATGTCCTTGTGAACAAGGAGATATAATCTATCATTACACTTTCACTAAAGAAAATTGGTAAGTTTTTTGGGATATGAATAATATTTGATCTTTTAGGGTAAAAAGTCTAGAAAAAATTGTAGTTATATGAACGTGAAATGAAACTATTGGGTGAGGTACTTTTGAAATGAACATCAAATTTTAGGAATATTGCTTTGGGTTTTGTTTCAGTAGATGTATGATTTGTTTGACTTTGTTTTTACTTTACTCTGCATTGGTTGGCTATCCAGATGACCAAGGCTGATTTCATAAAAAACAACAGAGGAATAGATGATGGGAAAGATTTACCTGAAAGTTATCTTAGTGCCTTGTATGACCAAATTGTGAAAAATGAAATCAAGATAATTGCTGAATCTTCTGCACCACAAAGCAAGCAGGCCAATAACTTCAATAAACTATTGGGCTTGGACGGTATACTGAATCTTGTCAGTTGGAAGCAAACTGAAGAAAAAGCAGTTGGTGCAAATGGGATTCTTATAAGACACATCCAAGAGCAGTTCAGAGCTAAGTCTGGAAAATCAGAGTAAGTACACTCAAATTGATGACTGTTCTTGGAATATAGGCAGTCTTATGTTGTCCAAATTGGTTGCTTTTTATTGGCCAAGAAAAATATCTCAGCTGGTTACTTAATTTGATTGGGGTTTATGTCTTCTGTTATAGTTATTGTCTGATTTGTGAAGTAGAGACCATAAAATATGAAGTGCTACCTTCTTTGTTTGGGCTAATGGAGTTGTCATGTTATAGGTCTATTTATCATGCTGTAACAGATCCAGCAATATTAAGGTTCATGGTTGAGGTGAGCTGGGGTCCTATGCTTGCCGCATTCAGTGTGACTCTTGACCAGAGTGATGACAAGGTTGCTACAGCTCAATCCCTTCTAGGTTTTCGTTATGCAGTGCATGTTACTGCAGTGTTGGGCTTGCAGACTCAAAGAGATGCTTTTGTCTCATCTATGGCCAAATTTACTTTTCTCCATTGTGCTGCAGACATGAAGCAAAAAAATGTGGATGCTGTGAAGGTATGTATGTGTTTATTATGGCAATGCAACAAATGTGAACTACCTTGCTTTTCAAGCTTCACGTGTTCTTATGATAATTGGCCTAATAAAATCTGTATGATCCATTTTTTTTCACTACTTTTTTTTTGTGTTTGGAACAAGCATCATTAAATTTTTATTCAATATGCTAGACATATACACCACCCAAACTTTGCCAATAAGAGTCCACATTTGATTTTCTTATCATTTATAAACTGTCATTGTTTACTTCTTATAGGCAATAATATTAATTGCCATTGAAGATGGTAATTATCTTCAAGAAGCTTGGGAGCACATATTAACATGCCTCTCCCGGATTGAGCATCTGCAACTTTTGGTAGAGGGCTCACCAAGTGATGCTTCGTATTTGTCTGCACCAAGTGCTGATTTAGAAGAGAAAACAGCAAAATCTGCGGGGTTATCATCTCTGAAGCAAAAAGGGCATCTTCAAAATCCAGCTATGATGGCTGTTGTTCGAGGTGGTTCGTATGATAGCACCGGTCGTGGAGTCAACACTTCGGGACAGTTATCATCAGTTCAGATTAGTAACTTCATGTCAAACTTGAATTTGCTGGAGCAGATTGGGAATTTCGAGTTGAACCAAGTATTTACCCATAGCCAAAGGTTGAATAGCGATGCAATAGTAGCTTTTGTAAGAGCTCTTTGCAAAGTTTCTATATTGGAGTTGCAATCTCCCACTGATCCTCGTGTATTCAGCCTCACAAAGATAGTTGAAATTGCGTATGGTTCTTTTCGTTTACTTTTTTTTTAATTTTATATTTCACCACTTAAGTGTTGCATGCATGTGTGATGATACATAAGACATTACACTTTAGATTAATTTTTCTTGGTCTTAAAGTCGGTATATGTGTTTCTCTTTCTTGCATGAAGGTAACATTTTCTGTGTCATGAAACTTTGCTTGGATCAGATCTGATCATAATTCATAATTATTGCATTTCTTGATTTGCAGGCATTACAATATGGACCGCATCAGATTAGTTTGGTCCCGCATATGGAATGTGCTCTCAGAGTTCTTTGTGTCAGTTGGCTTGTCGGAAAATCTGTCTGTCGCAATTTTTGTGATGGATTCATTGCGGCAACTTGCTATGAAATTTTTAGAACGTGAGGAGCTGGCGAACTACAATTTCCAAAATGAGTTTCTGAGACCGTTTGTGATTGTGATGCAGAAAAGCAACTCTACTGAAATTAGAGAATTAATTGTTCGGTGCATTTCACAGATGGTGCTGAGCCGTGTCAGTAATGTAAAATCAGGCTGGAAAAGTGTCTTTATGGTATGTTAAGGAGATTGATGGTAGATTTCTGGTTTTTTATTTAAACTCCATTCATTTAGAGGTCATGAATGTTGGAATTCTGATTAGCAGCCGTTTTATTTTGGTTAGAAGAATTAATTTTCTACTCTGCTTTGGAAATCTGATGTATTTGACATGATGGTTCCTTTTCCAGGTTTTTACCACAGCTGCAGCTGATGAAAGGAAGAACGTAGTCTTGCTGGCCTTCCAGACAATGGAGAAAATAGTTCGAGAGTATTTTCCTTATATTACGGAGACTGAGACCATGACTTTTACTGATTGTGTTAAATGCCTCCTCACCTTCACACATAGCAGATTCAACAGTGATGTTAGCCTCAATGCCATTGCATTTCTTCGATTTTGTGCTGTCAAGCTTGCAGAGGGAGGGTTTGTTTGCAATGAGGAGATCCGTGTTGATAGTTCCCCAATTTCACTACCAAACAAGTCTTCTTCAGATATACACGCTTTCACAGATAAAGATGATCACATGTCTTTTTGGGTTCCTTTGCTCACAGGTAAATTGCTCTTCAAGTTAGGTTCCTAGCAAATGTTTTGAAGGAACAACATTCTGTGCACATAAGGTCATATATTCTTAGAGTTACTGTCTTTTTGGGTTCCTTTGCTCACAGGTAAAAAAAAAAACTTGATGTGATGCTCATTTTCAGGGTTATCAAAGCTAACATCTGAACCTAGAGCGGCCATCAGAAAGACATCAGTGGAAGTGCTTTTTGACATATTAAAGGATCATGGTCATCTATTTTCAAGCCCATTTTGGGTTGGTGTGTTTAACTCTGTCATCTTTCCTATATTTAACTTATCCGAGAAAATCGATTTGAAAGATGAAGAATCCGAGCCAGCATCTTCACAATCTGAAACAAGTATATGGGATCCAGAAACTTCTACAGTTGCTGCAGAGTGCTTAATAGATTTGTTTGTCAGATATTTTGATGCTGTTAGATCTCAACTACCAAATGTGGTGTCAATAGTGACTGGACTCATAAGAAGTGCACTGCGAGGGGCTGCTAATATCGGTGTTAATGCATTGGTTCGTTTGACCGGTGGCTTGGGGAAGAGGTTTAATGAAGATGAATGGAAATACATTTTCCTTGCTTTGAAGGAAGCAGCCGAATCAACATTATCAGGATTCATGAAGGTCATACGAACCTTAGATAGCATTGAAGTGCCAGATAGCTCTCGACTAAATACTGATACAGATATGATGTCTGATTTGGAACTGACTACTGCCTATCTTGAGGATGATAATCTGCAAACCGCCGCATATGTTGTTGCAAGAACAAAAAGTCATATTTCTGTGCAACTACTCATTATTCAGGTTCTCCTCTTCCTTTTTCCTCCACTCGTGTTTGCAAATATGTGTTGATTTGTGCATGCATATATATTCATTCTTCCATGTACATTATATTCGATATGACGCTTCAGCCTGATTTTCTATTTAACATTAAAAAAATCCATGTAGCTTGTTCCCGTACCTGAATATCCTATTGGCTGTCACCTTATTTCCCAACTACACCATGTTCTTGCGAACTCTGTTATCGTCATTCACAAACCTTGAATCTCTGTATAAAAATGTTAGTTTGGGAAATGGATTTGTGAAGCTTCCCTTTTGACTTTTCAGAGAGTTGTTAGATCAAATGTCCCTGCTTTCCTGTTTATTCTTGTCATTTATTGTCAATTGTTGCCAGGATTCAAATCCTGTATACTCCCTTATCCCATAATAAAGGGTAAGTTGCACATAAGTACCTTCACAATCAGCCACAAACTCAACCCCGTAGTAAATTTTCACAAAAACACATAGCCCCGAAGTAAATTTTCCTGCACATATAACTCTTATGAATTTTCACTAGTGACCATTGTAC
Source organism: Erodium texanum (assembly GCA_036897725.1). Lineage (NCBI taxonomy): Eukaryota > Viridiplantae > Streptophyta > Magnoliopsida > Geraniales > Geraniaceae > Erodium > Erodium texanum. The sequence continues at coordinate 10,612 of JAYMSW010001805.1, read as the reverse complement.
AAAATAGAAGGAAACCATCAAAAATTTCGTTTTTTCATTGTGTAAGTATGACTTATACATGTGAGTGTAAATTTTAAGATATTTCAAAACTACTCTTTATTTACTATTCTTATTTCAGCTTGATCCTGTTCTCAAAATCCTTTACGGAATCATACTGAAATTGAAAGATTAAAGGATGTGATGAGCAGTTTTGTGATATTATACAATGAAAAAAAATCGAAAATTCTGATGGTTTCCGTCTATTTTTGCACGACGGTGACTCATGAAAAATCATAAAGAGTACTCGTTTGTGTGTGGAAAATTTACAATTGGGTTATGTGTTAGTGGAAATTTACTTTGGAGTTATGTGTTTGTGGGCAATTCATATAGGTAGCTATGTGCAATTTACCCCCAAAATAAACATCCAATTTCGATTTTAATTAGTTAATTCCATGGATTATCAATATTATTTGTCTAAAAGGTTTGTTGTAATTAGTCATACAACAATTTGATGAGTAGTGGGGATATGGTACATAGGGTGAAGGGTTAAAACTAAACACCAAAGCTTGAATATTTGTAAATGGTAAAATGAAACACTTAATTTGGGACAAAGGGAGTAATATTACACTGGATCTTTTTTTTCTTCTTTATGTTGCAATATCTATCATATTAAATAAATTCTTCTCCAATCTCAGGCTGTAACTGATTTATGGAAAGCAAATATGGAGTCCTTATCAGCTGACAACATCAACATCATCCTCGAGATATTGTCCTCTATCTCATCGCATGCCACCCAACTGAACTCCGAGGCGATCTTGCAGAAGAAACTTCAAAAAGTGTGCTCAATCCTAGAACTCTCCGGCCCTCCCATCGTTCACTTCGAAAACGATTCCCACCAGAACTTCCTCAACTTCCTCCAAGACTTGCCCTCAGAGAACCCAGCAATATCAGATAAACTAGACATAGAATCTCTAACCGTAGACTTGTGCGAGAAAATACTGAAAATGTACCTCAACTGCACTACAGATCGATCCGAGCAGCAACAAAAAATTCAGTCAGGGCAGCAATGGGTTCTTCCATTACCAGTAGCCAAAAAGGAAGAATTGGTGGCCCGGACACCTTTAGCTGTTTGTGCAATGCAAGTGTTGTGTGGAATGGAGAAGGATTCGTTCAGGAGGTATGTGCCACATTTCTTCCCTTTGTTGGTAGGTCTTGTGCGATGTGAGCATACTTCTGGGGAGTTTCAGGTTGTTCTTAGCAACATGTTCAAGTCGTGTATAGGTCCAATAGTATTGAATTAAGTTTATACGTTGCATACACATTGTGATCTCGGCCCTAGGATAGTCCTTGTCATGATACCGTCGAGGTAGTTTTTGTACCATAAGCTCAAGCGGGAACTGCTCTTTTTTCTTTCTTTTATTGTTGGATATTTTTGGTGTCCCTGTTCTGAGTGTACAAGCAAGTACTGAGTATGAGGTTGTGTACATTGGAAAATAAATAATTGATTGTAATGATTTCAGATTTTTACCCAGCTACTGATAAACTATTCTGTGACATTTTTTGTCTCAGTGTATTGTTTTTGGTCTCTCTGTATACAAAGATATAATAATGATATATGATTGTTGATGACTGTATGTCAATCCATGTATGGCAAAACCTGATCCTATATGAAGTATGGACTTAACTTTGAGACCACATGATAAAGGGTTGCAAATTAAAAGGTGAGTTTATATGCTTGAAGCTCGTGCTTTCCCTCACCTCCTTTGGCTCTTAACTGCCTTCATATTCTCTTTGGTGGTTTTGATTCTTTATCCTTGTATTTTAATGAGTGGTAGGTAGTGAATTTTATTAGAAAAAATGAAAATGCATTAAATGTGGTGTGAATTTTGGGGAGGAAACCATCAAATCAACAAAAAAAAAGGTAACTAAGGTGCGATAAAGGTCAAAATAGGTAATAAGTAAGATCGAAAACAATCCACCACCACTACGCCTTAAATTTTATATGATGTATTAGCGAACAGTATCACAAGAGATCATCAAAGGTAAGTTTCAACTTTAATTGAATATTTAATCAATCAAATTCGAATATTTCATAAAGAGCTTAACTTGTTTACAACCTACTTTTGAACTTGGTGCTTATTGAGAGCCTAATTAATTCCCTTGGAGGATTACTTGCTTGCTGCTGTCAATTGGATGGAATGACATAGTGAAGTTCCTCAAGAGCAATGTAGAGGCCCTGGTCGAGTCATAGATAAATGTATGTAATAATTACCATAATATGATTTTTAGTAAATATTCTCTTAATGAGAACAATGTCGTGTCATATCAAAATCAATAACGGTCGTATAAGACCAAACATACTAACAAGGGTCAGAGGCTTGTAGTATAAAAAAGAATGGACATGTACACAGATACTGATGTTCTTCCTGTAACAATTATAAATACAACATCAAGCTATATCTGGAAAGGGTAATTTTGTTTTGATTACAAATCACAAGTATGTCTGATTCTTCACCACACACATATATGAGATATATATACATGGCTATTTATGTGTATAGTTCTATGGTTTAGTATTCCCAAAAATAGTAAACTGGTTTGTTTAGGAGTTTGTGTCTGAAGCCATACCATAGAGACTCCTCTCCTTGAAACAAGGACACCAGAGAATACAAAGCATTTGGAGACTTGGTCTCTCACCATATATTCCATCCATTTTCTCCCTTCTTTCTTCCCCCATTTTCTCTCCAACCCATCACATTTCTATATGCACCAACTATTTCCTCTTATCATTCAATTGGGATCAACACATTTTCTCAAATTCATGATGATTTTACCTGAAATGGAAAAAAGATTATGAGACGAGAATCCTCATTAAGACTTGGACAACAACTATATTATACAACAGGGAGGCAATAATGAGAAGCTCTAGCAGCTTAGGCCAAGGAGGCAAGGACTCAAATGGCCAAACCGTGAAATTTGCAAGAAGGACGTCGAGTGGGCGCTATGTGAGTCTTTCCGGGGAAGATGTCGATGCCCTGGGTGATGCATCGGGGGACTACATGAACTACACCGTCCACATCCCCCCAACGCCTGACACCCAGCCAATGGACTCGCAATCCGTCGCTGTGAAGGCCGAGGAGCAGTACGTGGCCAATTCCCTATTCTCCGGGGGATTCAACACCGTAACGCGGGCCCACCTCATGGACAAGGTGATTGACTCGGAAGTCGCGCACCCTCAGATGGCCGGAGCCAAGGGCTCTTCGTGCGGAATGCGCGCTTGTGATGGAAAGGCCATGAAGGATGAGAGAGGGAACGATATCACCCCTTGTGAATGCAGGTAAGCTCATCATATATGTTTCGAAGAATCAAAATCTAAGAAACCATCAGATAAGCAATTTGGGATTTTCTAATAACAATAGCTTTTAAAATTTGTCCTACAGGTTCAAAATATGCAGAGATTGCTATGTGGACGCCCAGAATGAAACAGGGAATTGTCCAGGTTGTAGGGAGCCGTACCGAATGATTGACTTCGACGAGGACGATCAACCCGTTACGCTGCAGCTTCCAGGTCCTAACAAGTTAGACAACAACAATCTTTCCCTGATGAAAAGGGGTGCAGATTTCGATCAGAACAAGTGGTTGTTCGAAACCAAGGGTACTTATGGGATTGGTAGTGCCTTCTGGCCTCAAGATGACCCGTACGGTGAAGATGGCGTAGAAGGAGTTAGCAAGAGGAACCTGGTAGATCCTGATGATAAGCCATGGAGGCCCCTAACTCGGCGGGTGCCGGTCCCTACTTCCATCATAAGCCCTTATAGGTACATACACATCTCATCTTCACTATATTTCTTCTGTGTTCTCTAGTATTAGAGTCCCACATCAAAAAGATATGGATACTTATACCACCTAATTAAACATCTTGGGACCTCCATCAATCTGTTAAAGTCAAACCCACCTAAAAACTCGAGCTGATAGGTGGAAGCCCCAAGATGCTTATCAAGTGATAAAGAGATTCACATCTTTTTCATACAAGACCTTGATACTACCAACTTGAGCTTTTAGGTGGATCAAACTTTTAACATGAAGACTAAGCTTGATAGTATTTCTTTAACCTGCACCCTTAAAGCACCAAATAACGTATGGTTCTTTCCTCAGGTTGCTCATAGTGGTGAGGCTGGTGGTTCTAGTATTCTTTCTGCATTGGAGAGTGGTGAATCCAAACACTGATGCAATATGGTTATGGCTCATGTCAGTGATTTGTGAGTTGTGGTTTGCCTTCTCCTGGATCCTTGATCAAGTCCCTAAGGTCTGTCCCATTAGTCGATCCGTCGATTTACAAGCATTACATGACAAGTTTGACATGCCATCGCCGGACAATCCCACCGGCCGCTCTGACCTCCCAGGCGTCGATGTGTTTGTACCCCCCGCCGATCCGGAGAAAGAGCCTCCCTTGATCACCGCCAACACAATGCTTTCAATCCTAGCCGTTGATTACCCTGTTGACAAGCTTGTATGCTACATTTCTGATGATGGAGGCTCCCTCCTGAACTTCGAGGCCATGGCCGAGGCTTGCAGCTTCGCGGACTTATGGGTTCCTTTCTGTCGAAAGCATAAGATCGAGCCCAGGAATCCTGATACCTACTTCAACTTGAAAATCGATCCCACCAAGAATAAGAACAACCCTGATTTTGTCAAAGATAGGAGGAAGGTTAAGAGGGAGTATGATGAGTTCAAGGTTAGGGTCAATGGGCTTTCGGACTCTATCAGAAGAAGATCGGACGCGTTTAATGCGCGGGAGGAGATGAAGCTATTTAAGAAGATGAGGGAGAATGGAGCAGAAGCTACAGAGCCTATCAAAGTCCAAAAGGCAACATGGATGGCTGATGGCACCCACTGGCCCGGCACTTGGGCCACCCCTGCCCGCGATCATGGAAAAGGCGATCATCCCGGAGTTGTTCAGGTAAATTTAATGGGATAATTGCAAAAAAGTACCCTGAGGTATATTTTTTTTGCTAATCGTAGCCCCTTTTTTTAATAATTGCAAAAAAGTGTCTTGAACTTGCCTTTTTGTTGCTTTGTGTGTAAATTTGTTACAAAATGATAATTTTACCCCTTTAAAAAAATAATAAGTACAAACATAAAAACCAGAATTTTCATCTCCCTTAATTTTCTCTCTCTTTGAACATATAAAGAGGAAGATAATTCTGGATTTTTATTTTTTTATTATTTCTTTGAAGGGTAAAATCATCATTTTGAAACAAATTTACAGTGCAAGAAAAAGGCAAGTTCATGGCACTTTTTTTTTACAATTATCAAAGAAGAGGGGTACGATTTGCAAGAAAATGAATACCTCATAGTACTTTTTTGCAATTATCTCAATCTTATACTATGAATTGCAGATAAAATAACATATGCAAGACAGTTTAATATTGAAAAAATCAACTCACAGGTGATGCTCAAGGCCCCAAGCTGCGACCCGTTGACAGGAGGTGCAAACGACAGGTTAATAGACTGCACAGGCGTGGACATTCGGCTCCCAATGTTCGTGTACATGTCACGTGAGAAGCGAAAAGGCTATGACCATAACAAGAAAGCTGGTGCAATGAACTGTCTGGTGCGATCCTCTGCTATCCTGTCCAACGGGCCGTTCATTCTCAACTTTGACTGTGATCACTACATCAACAACTGCAAAGCTGTGCGACAGGGCATTTGTTTCATGATGGACAGGGGCGGTGAAGATATCTGCTACATTCAGTTCCCCCAGAGATTCGAAGGCATTGATCCTTCTGATCGGTATGCCAATCACAATACTGTGTTTTTCGACAGCAATATGCGTGCCCTCGATGGTATACAGGTATATCTGCATGTATATATGTATTCCTTGTAAAAAATCATAGACATTTAAAGTTTCTCATTGTTCATGATCATAGGGGCCGGTTTATGTGGGAACTGGATGCATGTTCAGACGGTTTGCCTTGTATGGGTTTGATCCACCAAAGACAGATATGATCCTTTCCAATAATGCAGATGCTGAGAAGAAAGTCTTGAAGCCTAGCGATTTCGATCCTGATCTTGATGTCAATGAATTGCCCAAGAGGTTTGGGAATTCAACTTTGCTGGCTGAGTCCATACCCATAGCTGAGTTCCAAGGCCGCCCCTTGGCTGATCATAAAGCTGTCAAGTATGGAAGGCCTCCTGGAGCTCTCAGGGTTCCACGTGATCCGCTCGATGCTGCTACTGTTGCTGAATCCATTTCTGTGATTTCTTGCTGGTATGATCCTCATTTGAGCTCTTGATCTTGATCCATTCCTGATGATCCATTGCTTTGCAGGTATGAGGACAAGACAGAATGGGGCGACCGAGTGGGTTGGATTTATGGGTCAGTCACAGAAGATGTCGTGACAGGCTACAGGATGCACAACCGTGGGTGGCGCTCTGTGTATTGGCTGACCAAGCCTGACGCCTTCCGTGGGGGTGCTCCGATCAATCTCACTGACCGGCTCCCCCAGGGCGTGAGATGGGGTCCCGGCGCCGCTGAGATTTTCTTTTCAAGGAACAATCCTGTCTTGGCCTCTAAGAAGCTCAAGTTCCTCCAACGCCTCAGTTACATGAATGTTGCAATCTATCCATTTACTTCCGTTTTCCTCCTAACCTACTGCTTCATCCCTGCGCTCTCGCTCTTCTCAGGACAGTTCATTGTGCAGAATGTAAATATCACCTTCTTGATATACCTGCTGATCATAACTCTCTGCCTCATATCTCTGGCACTACTGGAAGTGAAATGGTCTGGTGTTGCACTCGAGGACTGGTGGAGAAATGAGCAGTTTTGGCTCATATCCGGAACCAGCTCTCACTTTGCTGCTGTGATTCAAGGGCTTCTCAAAGTAATGGCAGGGGTTGAAATTTCCTTCACACTCACAGCCAAGGCAGCTGCAGAAGACGAAGACGACATTTATGCAGATCTGTACCTTGTCAAGTGGACTTCCTTGATGATTCCTCCTATTGTCATAGGACTGGTGAACACCATAGCCATTATTGTGGCTTTTTTTAGGACTGTTTACAGTGCTACCCCTAATTGGAGCAAGTTTATAGGAGGGGCCTTCTTCGCCTTTTGGGTGTTGGCTCATTTGTACCCTTTTGTCAAGGGCTTGATGGGGAGAAGAGGGAAGACTCCCACCATTGTGTATGTCTGGTCTGGGCTTATTGCAATCACTATTTCGTTGCTTTATACAGCCCTTAACCCTCCTGGGGGTGGCGCAGTCAAAGGGATTGGTGGAACAAATTTCCAGTTCCCATGAAGACAAAAGACATCTACAGGCTCCGCATAATCAACCTGAAAAGATGAAAGGTAGTTTGATGGAAGTTACTAGGTAAGTGTACTTCAATTTTTGTTCCCTGTGGGTTTTTTCTCTGATATTGTGATGAATGTTGAGGAAATGCCTTTCCCAGAAGAGGAAAAATCACAGTTTGATTTATCAAAAACCAGTTACTGTATTTATGTATGATGCATATTCAACTTTTCATTTGTAAGCACGGACTGAATAAGCAAAAATTTCTTACCAAAATAGGCTATTCATCTTTGATTCAATACCCTCTCTCTCAACTTTTTGCTCTGGAAACTGCTAGTATGTGCCTAGAAATTATTCCTGAAAATTCAAACTTCTAGCAGCTGCGGTTAGCTTTCATCTCAAAACCCATTTCAGTTAGACAGTCTTAAATAGTCATCCAAAGCTGAAAAGTTATGTTCTAATATGTCATTAGCATCAATGATTAGAGCTTGTCACCACCCAAACATAAACTACAGCTGAACAATGCAATCCATGTATAGAAAATAAGCAAAATAGATATACTTTCATATTAATTGTGACTATACAAGTTTTATCCAAAGCTTCACATGAACGGTTCATCATTTGCAACCCTTACCCAAAACTCCTCTGCTGATCAGTTAAAATGAAGCTTTTGTTTTTCTAAAAAGGCTTCAATCATTCGACCCTAAAAGGCCATAATTGATCTCTTAGAGAAGGAACTTCATTTCAACGAAGAAGACTTCTTTTGGCAAAAAAAATCGCAAAAAAATGGAGAGAATTTTTCTTCCTAACAATGAAACTACATTATGAAGAATTACATTTCCCTTTGCACATGATCACTTCACAATTTCAGGCCAATCACTAATAAAGGAAAGAAAAAATGAAATTCATTTCAAACTACTTGATTAAACAAAATCTCTTTTTATCAACTGCCCATTTCCCAAAATTTTCCATTTCCAAAACCCAATCCCAGCCACACCATCAATGAATGACAATTCCAAACATAACAGAAACTCAATCCAGCAGCAAAAGCATTGATTTGACAACCAGCTTCCAGGTCAAAATTCCTCTTCCAAGCCCTAATCACACACACATGGATACATACAGACACACAAGAATATGCATCAGGAATGGTGAAAATGCATATAAATTGAGAGAGGAAAAGAGACCTAAAGAGCCATTGGGGAAAGGCTGTCGCAGTTCCAAGGTGCGATCACTGCTCTGAAGAGGAATAATCTCCTATTCCCGGTCACGATTTCACCGGCGACAATGGAGCTTCGGCTTCTTCTTCTGTAAATGGAAGTGCGAGTCTGAGTCAGTCAACAATCTAGTGCGCTTCGGTCGCTTTGGTGTGCCATACGGCCCAAAACACTAATGGGCTTCTATACGTTAATGGGCCCAAAACATAATTGGCTTTTGTATATGATATTTTCAGCCAGTTCAAGGAAGTATTTATATGTTTCGTTTAAGTATAAATTGCCTATAAACGTTGTAAACTTTCAGACATATAATCACATAATAAATTTTTCGGATACATTATTACTTTTTCAAGCTTTCACGTATCACTACGGCACAACATAGTCAGAAACCATCATAAGTTCCAATTCTTTTTTGGGTCATATAACTCGTACATAACATTTTGATCATTTAATCTTCTAATTTTTATTTGATTATGTTCTTGAAATCCTCGTTGTATATATCAAAATCAGAAGATTTATAGGATGAGAATTAGTGATTCTGAGATATTATAAAGTTACGTGAGAGAAAGCAATCACAAAATTTTGGTAGTTTCTATCTATTTTATATGGATGATAACATATGAAAATTCAAAAGAGCACTCCGGTGTCTGTAGAAATTTTATTATAAAACTGTGTTCGTGAAAATTTACTATGATATTGTGTGTTTGGAGACAATTCATACCAGAATCATATGGTACATATATGCAATCCATTAAACAATAATCAGCATGTTCACTGCCCAATATGGCGTAGAGCTCTGCTATTTTATACATGCCATACCTGCATGCCCTCTACAATTGTTGTCTCCAGGAAACAAGAACTCAGCAATATGATGATAACCATTACTTCCCAGTTCACATCATAGCTAACAATTCTCTTTAATGAGCTTCAAATTAGTCTCAAACAAGATAACGATATAATTCAAATCATTATTGTAAAAAGCTCGAGCATAACCCAACTCTGTATAGCATACCAGTGGTAACAAGGATTCAGCTATCTGATCATCTTAATGCTCAGATGAAACTGTGGAAAGGTGGCTCTTAGTGCCAACTCAGGGATAAGTATCGAAATGTACAGTCATTATAATCCCTCGACTATCCAATTCGAGCCTTAAACTTTATTTTGATCCAAATCAGTCCAAGAATTATTAAAAATGTTACTAAACTTTGTTTTCTTCTAATATAGTTCCTCAGCTACCCAAATTGGTTCCGGTTTAATCTGTACAGCATCTATGTGACAGTGCTGTGATAATGACTAAAACCTATCCACTTTATTCTAATTTAGTTCTCAGGCTACATAAATTTACCTTGGATTCTTTTTGGATAGTTTAAGAACTATTAAGCTCCTAAATTTGAACAAAGCGGACAAGTTAGGAAGTATTTTAGAATATTTTCCATGATAGTAAAACTTAATCCCCAACTCAGTCAAAATCGGATCTTGGCCTTCAGTAATGTATGCTATGCAGACATCATAAACTATGACGGGCCAAAGGAAGAATGGTTGTAGAAGATTTCCACATCACGAAAGGTATTAATACAACGAAAATCAAATAATTGAGAGGATCAAGGAATAACGGAGAAGATGTGGGAATTTGGAAGCATTTAACAAACAATAACATAATTGCAACTATAATAAACTCATATACAGATCGAAAACTATATGACTTCACTTGGTTGATTAACATTCTTGTGGCAGAAAAGGTAAAACATAACACAAATGTGCATTATCATAATGTCGGGAAATATTGCAACTGCTCAAGTCACATAGCTCAAGTGAAGTGAGCTGAAGAAATTCAAATTCATAGACATAACTCATGTTTCTACTCCCGAGACCATAGCTCTCTCTTTGTTCAACATTAACTTCAAACACAAAGATAAAACTAAGCTAAAGCTCGAAAAATTGAAAGATGAGACAAAGACGTGATTGCCATGAAGCGAGCCTCTCAAACAGAACCATACCTGATTAAGAACTTCTTTTGACTACAGTCAAGCATTTCACTCAGACTGCACTCTGCGTTCCTTTTCTTCAACATTTTGTGGCGGGGGCCCCATGTTTTTTTTTAGACCCGCCGGGACAAAACACGAGAAA
>JAYMSW010001804.1:0-15283 GCA_036897725.1 Erodium texanum | reverse complement strand
TGTTTCTTATTGGGATTTTAAGACTGACATTCAATTCAACCCCTTTAATATCAGTACTGGTAAATGACTTGTAGAGGAAAATATTATGGTTTGATAGTTTAGGATTCATGTTTTGCCGAAATGACAGTGAAGCTGAGGGATTGTGGTGTGCAAGCCTGGTAAAAATAGTTACTTTTGTATATATATATAGTTTTTTTGATACAGCAATTTCTTTGTATCAAGTGTTGGGTTACTTTTGTATATTAAGCCATTGGAAAGTTTGAGAGCTTTAGAAAATCCTGTGCTGTAAGCAGCATATTTGGTGGATATTGGATGAAGTGTTGTTGTTCTAGCTTATTCGTTTCTCTATTAACTCATAATTTTACGACATTTGATGAGGCCTTCATGCTTTAGCACTGTCATTTCATCTTCTAATTTCTCTTGTGTCTACTTCGTGGCAATTTGATGTGTTCTTTTTACAAGCTCTGGGTTTGAAGCAGATGAACATGACCTGTGTTTTAATTCTTCTTCTCATTAAGAAGGTGACACATCTATAAATGGTTATGATGAGTGGAGTTTGATTGAACCCATTGAATACAAGATGGATATTAATTTGTTAAAGACATGGTTTTACAGCTAGATGTATTATTTAATATGGTGATCATGTTATTGTGTCCGTGAAATTGGATGGGTTCTGTGTTATGGAACATCACTAGTGCTCTTTTAGACCTCCATTAAAATTTTTTTTTCTTTCAAAATTTATCTCTATGTAATCTGCTAATCGTACAAATCTACATTTCTTCAATCTCTGATACTTAGATTCAGAAAATGAGAAAAAGTGTAGGAGAATCATTCTAAGTTTATAAAGTTATGCATATCTGTACTTAGTTCAGCAGCATTTGTTTTTGTTTCCACTATCTGGACAACTCAAGATGAGCATGATATATAAGTTATACATATGCAGTATAGATTCTTGTTCCATGCATGGCCTTTTGATTCCTCCCTCTAATCATCAACATCTCCATTGCAGGAAAAAATCTATGGCGATGAACTGCATCAGATCACTCAGAACCAATTTCACCTCTATTGAAGCAGCTGTGTTATTGAGCCGAAGAACATTTTCTGCAGGAGCAAAAGGGAAGAAAGGCGGGAAAGGGGGAGCCAGTGATGCACCAAAAGCATCGTCCCTCAGCAAAGAAGTGAAGTCCACAACAGTAGTTGGCGCCAACATCCTCAAAGACGGTACAGATCCCAAGATCATGGCTGATTCCGAGTACCCTGATTGGCTCTGGCATCTTCTTGACAAACGCCCCGCACTGAGTGAGCTGAAGAGGAAGAAGATCGAAACAATCCCTTATGAAGACCTCAGGCGCTTCGTGAAACTCGACAACCGAGTCAGGATCAAGGAGAACAATGCTATCAAGGCCAAAAAGTGATCTCTTTGATGCAGCCTTTTTCTTCTAGGACTCGTATACAATATTGAGTTATCGTTCTTCATGTCTGAAATGAGTTTTCTCACATAATGTGTTTGGAGAACAGTCAAATTATCCAAGAACTTGTTGTTTTAAATTGACTCTTCAATCCTGTTTTGTTTATCCTCAATCCTGTTTCATTAAAAATAATCTTGTCCATCTTATTTTAATTTAATGTACATATCAACCAAATGGCGTCAAAATACTCTAATTTGTTCCATTGATACGTACACACGACGTTACTTATTTATGTCCATATATGTAATAAATAAATAATAATAATATATATTGCATTTTCCTGACAAAATCATAGGTAGATTCTCAAATAAATATTGGACTAAAAAAATAATGTTCATATTATGCAGTCAATCAGCTGACTCAGATGAAAGCTAATCAAAATTTTAATTACAAACCTAAGGCGTGACTTTATAAAATTAGTTTTTTTAAAAAAGTAAATTATAAAATTTGTTACTTTCAAGCTAATCTCCCAAAAAATTCAACTTCATGATATCATATTGAATTATAATATGATTTTAATTATCGGTCCAATCCGGCAATATTTAAAATAGAGCTTAATGGTGGTCACGAACAGACAAAAAAAATCACCAAAAAGCCACACTATATCATGTGTTTTAATAAATGCCATACACTATTTTCATGTGTTACCATTCTCTTTTTTTTTTTCTTATCGAAAAGTTCGAAACATTTTCAAGACATAATATCAAGAATATTCATTAAATCGACCGAAAAATCCAGTAACATTCTCAATCTCACACCTTGTGTCAAATCAGCATTGGCTTCTTGTACCGAATTTAAAATAATAAATATTTATTATAATAACCAATCCTATTAATTAATTTTAAGTTGTTACAATCAGAGCCGGCGAAGAACTATATGCAAGTTTCTGGGAAATAGGTGATAGAGTTACAGCTAATTACAACAGCTAAGCAAGCAAGAGAGTTCTTGAGAACACTGATAAGTACATTTATAATTTTTAAATAACTATAATACCCTTGCAGTTCCACTCCTAGTGGGAATAGAAAAAGGGTAAACAAGTAATTTAGTAAAGTATTCGTCTCCGGCCAGAAGACTAATTAAACACTAATCTAATCCGTGTTGATTAATTACTTTCAAAAGATTTTCATTTTTGTTATACTTCTGCGTTATTTAGTTTTCTATTTATTTTCGTAATCCAATTGTATCTCGTATTATATAATTTATATTATATATATGAGTTTAGAGTAACACAAATTTCAGATTACTCTGAGTTTCGGAGTCAAACAAAAAAAAACAGAGAGCCAACTTTCAGATTCGGCTCTCGCTAAGCAACAGAGAGAGAGTGTTGTTAAAACGCATAGAGAACGCAGAATTGGAGCGTCGTTTCGGTGTTTCCGGAGCTTCTTCGTTTTGGTTTTAACTTGGAGGTTTCAGCAAGATCCAATCCTAGCTCTGTTTCAGCCATGGGAACTGATCAAGAATCAACTCAAGATCCTGTTAGTTACTCTCTCTCTCTCTCTCTCTCTAGAACTCAAGGTTTGTTTGGGTTATGATTGAACATATTTTCTCGAGAAACATGGAGGGAAAGTGATGATTTTGAAAGTAGTGTCTATCTGTTTCGGTATCGACTCTTGTTTTTTTTTCTTTTTTTTGTGCATGCTTAGTTTACACGTTCTATAGTTATAATTTTCAATTTTTGTTTTGATTTTTTTTTGAGCTTCATGATCTAAATTGTAACCAGTTACAGAAACTTTTGAATATTGCAAAAAGGTTAAAATTGTCCATAATCAGTATTAGTACTGTGATTGACAGTTAAAACAGAGCATTATGAACCAGAAATATTTTATTACTATAATGAATTTACCCATATGCCCAAGTTGATAGATAAGTATTCTAATTGGACTATGTACAAAGAGATTGAGTAATCAGAAACTATAAGCAAAAAAAAATCTACCTCGAATTAATTTATCTCTTAAGAGTTTACATTAGTAGGAGTTATCTAAGTAAGTATCAATAAATTCTCTTTTACATGGTTACATAATTTTATCTGGTTTAATCCACATATAGAATTTCAGTCCTATACAGATTCTTGAAATAGTAAACTCATATTTAATGAAGTTCTAAGAAAATATGTTAATGCCTACAACTCATGAATGTATTCAATATACTGTACCACCTTTACTTGTAGAATTTGTCAATTTGATTCTAAACAAGTTAAAAAAAGAAGAAGATGAATTTGTGATTTTCACAGTGATCTAACAAGTTCAAAAAAACATGATTTTTTTTTTTTGTGATTTTCAGACAGTGATAAAGGAGCCAGTGATCAAGGAAAAGACAGACAAGGAAAAGGCCATTGATGATTGGCTTCCCATAACATCCTCAAGAAATGCTAAATGGTGGTACTCAGCTTTCCACAATGTCACTGCCATGGTCGGCGCCGGAGTCCTCAGTCTCCCTTATGCCATGTCCAACCTAGGATGGTAAGCTTTTAGTGTCGGTCTTCTGATACAGAGTTTTGATAGTATGAGCTTTTAGTTGAGTCGGTTCTTACGAGTATAAACTTTTAGTTGAGTTGGTTATCTGATATTGAGTTTTGATTCGAGTCTTTTTCTTTTCAGGGGACCTGGTGTGGTGATTCTTGTACTGTCATGGATCATAACTCTGTACACATTGTGGCAGATGGTGGAGATGCATGAGATGGTACCAGGTAAGAGGTTCGACAGGTACCATGAGCTTGGTCAGCATGCGTTTGGGGAGAAGCTGGGGCTGTACATAGTGGTGCCTCAGCAGCTTATTGTTGAGGTTGGTGTGTGCATTGTGTACATGGTCACCGGAGGAAAGTCTCTGAAGAAGTTCCACCAATCTGTCTGTCCCGATTGCAGTGACATCAAGCTCACCTACTTTATTATGATCTTTTCTTCTGTGCACTTTGTTCTCTCTCATCTCCCCAACTTCAACTCCATTTCCGGCGTCTCTCTGGCCGCAGCAGTCATGTCTCTGAGGTACATTTTAACTTATTTTTACTTCATATGTGTCACCTCTGTCTTCATTCCAAATTTAGGTATAAGACTAAACAACAGGTAATATACACATTAGATTCAAAACCTAATAAACTAGTCATTTGGGTACCGTCTATGTTATAATCATTTGGGTTTTGTTTAATGTACATATTATGAGTTTCATAACTTAGTAGATTAGTCATTTGGGTAAGGATAGTACTTAACATGTACATAATGAGTTTCGCTTAATCCATAACCTACGACAATAGTCATTTGGGTATTGTCCAATATGTATATCATATGAATCATTACAATACTAATCGTTTGGATTCAATGTTCATTATGTATATCATGATATTCACATAGTGTTCCTCCCGTTTTTCCCTACAATAAGTACATATGGTATTAGAGTTTGGTTCTATAAGGATTTTTCTAATAAGCGGATTAGTGTATCTCTTATTGATTTAGGCATGTAACACTTGAAACCATGATCTTTGTTCATTACAAAACATACCTACTTGCTAGGATGAAAATTAGCATCAAACCTATTTGTCAAAATCAAAACTTGTACATGATAATCAAGGTTTTGTGATGACATACAAAGCATACCCACTTTCTACAATCAAAATTAGCATCAAACCCATATGTCAAAATCAAAACTTGCACAAACTAATCAAAGTTTTATAACGACATTGCCTGTGCAGCTACTCCACCATAGCCTGGTCAGCTTCAGTGCACAAGGGCGTGCAGCACGATGTGCAATACGGGTACAGAGCCAAGACCACAACAGGAACAGTGTTCAACTTCTTCAACGCATTGGGCGATGTGGCCTTTGCCTATGCCGGACACAACGTGGTCCTTGAGATCCAAGCAACCATCCCCTCCACGCCCGAGAAGCCCTCCAAAGGACCCATGTGGAAAGGTGTCATCGTCGCCTACATCGTCGTCGCCCTATGCTACTTCCCCGTAGCCCTGATCGGCTATTGGATGTTCGGCAACAGCGTTGAGGACAACATCCTCATCTCTTTGGAGAAACCCAGGTGGCTCATCGCCATGGCCAACATGTTCGTCGTCGTTCATGTCATCGGAAGCTACCAGGTAACAAAGATCCAACCTTTTTCATCCCTCTGTTCATCACAACTCTGTTCATGAACTGATCAAGAAACTTACAAATTTTGTTATGTAGATCTATGCTATGCCTGTGTTTGACATGATGGAGACAGTGCTGGTCAAGAAGCTGAACTTCAGTCCTAGCAGAGTTCTACGTTTCGTTGTCCGAAATGCCTATGTCGGTAAGTGACAAGACAAAGATCATGGGATGTTTCTTGTTTTGTCTTGAAATTCTGATAAATTTTGTGTCCTTTTGGTGCAGCTTTCACTATGTTCGTGGCCTTGACCTTCCCTTTCTTCGGTGGCCTTCTCGGGTTCTTCGGAGGATTTGCTTTTGCCCCAACAACTTACTTTGTGAGTCAAATTTAATCTCCATTATGTATCATTTAATTCAACCTCGTACCTTAAACTGATTTACTAATCCAAGATCTTTTGATTCTTGTTTATGTAGCTCCCTTGCATCATGTGGCTTGCGATCTACAAGCCAAAGAGGTTCAGCTTATCCTGGTGGACGAACTGGGTAAGTGCGATTTGGGACATCATTAATTTACATTTGATTTATAGTTTATGAAGTATTAGAGCTCATAAGATCATGTCTGGTTTCAGTTTTGCATCGTGCTCGGGCTCTGCTTGATGGTTCTTGCGCCCATCGGAGGACTAAGGTCGATCATACTCCAAGCCAAGACCTACGAGTTCTATTCATAGACTCCATCTCTTCCACAGCAAGCAAGTTACAGTAAATAACAAGATATTTGGTAAATGATGACGAAAAGGTTTCTTGCTGTGAGGAGCTTCACACTTCTTGAAGTTTATATCAACATTTTGTCTTTGGAACTTATATGAACTCATTGTTTATGTTTGTTTGTTTTTTGACTTTTGGTTTGTGTTAATGATGGTGAATTGAAAGTGGAACTTATAGATTTCTTGGTATAAGATACTTGGTATTTCCTCTTTGTTTGCTAGCAATGGTTGCAATATAATTTACATGCATAATATACTATATTTATGTGTAACTGGGTTTTGCAAGACTCAGTTTATAGCTTAATCACCATTTTCAGTGGACAAAACTACATTTCATTTCCCAACATTACACAGAGACTGCACTCACCAGACACTATAACTAAGGTGACAAAATTCAGAGGTTCCGATCCAAAAGTTCTGTTTTTCTTCTACTGTTTGAGTTTCTATAAATAGATCCTGTGTTTGGTTTCATACATGAACATGATGATTACAGAGGCAGTAACTTCAATCAATTTCTCCTTCCTCAACTTCAGTTGTTGTGTTTGCAATGCTGGGTTCGTTGCATTCTCCATCTTCCACTTTGTTTTCTAGATTTGGTGACGGGTTCTGTTGTTCAAGTTCGGCATCAATAGCAGGCACACTGGGTGGGTCAGATTCTCCATCCTCCACTTCACCAGCAGTATAGGCTGGATCGGATTTTTCTTGCTCCATTTCATTTACTGGATTTAGGATGCTCAATGGTTCACATTCTTCTTCGTCTTCGTCCCTCTTCATGTACAATCCAAGTTGCTCCAATGGATTGCTTCCTCCAAAACTGAAACTACCCAAGCGGGACAGGACATCTTGATCGTGCTCTGGGCTTGTCTCATCTACAGAGCTTGGTAGCTGATCAATAGGTGCTCTGAGCATTTCCAAGTCTTCCAGGAACCGGGAATTTTCGTTTATTTCAACAGTCTTCTCAATCTGCACAGATACCACATAAAATGTCCATATACATGTTACATGTATACGGTACACCCACACTATAAAAAAATGCCTAGTGGTTTCTGCAAAGTGCATATATTTACGGATTTACCTGCAGCAACGCCTGGCGGCTGGCCTCCCTCCCAATTTCCTTTTTCGCCCTGGCTGCACCTGCGGCTTCAGCTGCAGCTTCTACTTCTGCACGCCTTCGAGCTTCTTCAGCGGCTTTTGCCTCCGCTTGTAACCTCGCTTTCTCTGGTTACACAATTAAAGCCGATTATTAAAACACATACTAAAATGTCCAACTGGTCAAGCACTTGAACTTGAGTCTTGTGACCCGGGTTCAAGTCTCAACAGCGATACCTCACTCCTTATTTATTTCTTCCTAACCTTTGTTGGGCTTCTCTATCCAGCAATTTAGAGCTCTCTTCTACATAAATCTTACAAAGTTCTTTCAAATAAAATAAAAATGTTTGGTGCTCCCTTGCTTCTAAATAAGCAAGGTCTTGAGATCAAATGCTTTAATGCACCTGATTCAGTCGGTAAAAGGAAAAAAAGCACACTAAAAGAAATATGCCCTGTTTACACTACTACCACATTCGACCACTGTTTTAAAAGCATATAATGTACTCTTCACAACCTTTTCTCCTCTGCATTTCAAGCTCTTCTCTCTCCTTACGCAGCCTCTCAGGATCCTTCTTTTCACCCTGATCTCAAATAAATAATATTCTATCAGGCCACAACCATAGTTGACAACTACAGAGACTCAATTATATTGAGAAGAAGCTCAAATCATGACTGACCTGAGAAAGAGTCTTCTCTCGGGCTTTAAGGATGGTATCAGCAAACCGATTCTTCAACAATGCAGCTCTGTAACGTCTGTCGGGAGAGATTGGCTTCTGACCAGAGGCCCCTGTAATGTTTTAAGGGACAGTAAGCAATAAGCAACAGCAACCAGAAGCTAAGAACCTTTCCATTGTTTTCTATACGAACCATCTTGCAAGCAATCTGATTCGACAGAACTGATTTTTTGCTGGGAAGTCAGCTCAAGTTGATCCAGTGCATTGCCAGATTCTGTATACATCATCGAACTATACATAAGCCTCAACAAAAATTTGTAACCAATTTCTAAGGAAAAGCCAAAGATCCAACTTTCTGACCAAATATAAATAGATGAATAGATGCATAACATGACACCAAAAAACAGAATTAACAGTATCATGCAAAGCAGAGATTGAGAGAGAAAGCCCTAGCATCCAACGTGTAACACTGACAGATCATCATCTTTTAACATAATGAAACCAAAAAAAAAAAAACTCATCTAGTTCAACAATTAGATCGAGTTCACAGCATTTTTAACTTCATTTTCGCTTGTCTTTTTTATTTTGTTTTGCCAGATCCATCACTGTAACAGAACTCGATCTGACCATGCATGTTAAATCTGCAACAGCAAACAATCAGAAATAATATTGCCCAGTATCATAATTTAGAAGCATGAAAATCTGGCAAGGGCATTTAGTAACCTCCAGAATTCTTACTGCCTTGCATCATATTTCCTTTTTGCTAAAATTTGAAGTGCATAATATTAATTTATGTCAAAGAATATGATCAAATCAAAACTACTCACGATTCCTCTCAATAGGATCACTGGTCTTTTCTTCAAACTGAGTTCCAGAATTTAATGTTTCCTGTACCCAATGAAGTGCATAGAATAAGCAGTATGAAGGGAAAATGCATTTCTTTTCTTTTCTCAGCAGGAAATGCATTTCAAGGCAACGCTCAAGGAATGAGTTTCACAACCCATCAACAATTATTACTCAAATAACATACCTTCGAGACATTGACTGAACTGGAAGCCTTAGCATTATCAGTTGCACTTTCAGAACTACCTGAATCTGCAAAGCAAGAAACAGTTGACGAATCGCGTATGACAGTTCAGTTAGTGATAATACAAGTAACAAACAGGAAAAACAACGAATTTATCCTCACTGAATGTATATAGTATCAAGACCAACTATACCATAACACAACTAGAACAAGTCTTCAATATGCAAATACATTCACTAGCTGACATAGTATTTTAACCTCGAAGAGGTGGTTCTTATATCTTAATGGGACCATCTTTTTAAGCTTAATAGAAGAAAAGAATTTTATTGTCATGAGTATGCTACCAACAACAAAACTTAGAAAATTAAAAATGACTTACATTCTCCTCTTTCCTAGTTTACATCTATATATATGGCTAATTTAGATGGAAGTAGAAAGGTTAATCAAGAAGCCCCGCCATTAAGTTCCAATGGAAAATATAATACTACTTTACGAGCTTCTTTTTTTAAGTTTTATATTTTCGATAAGATACATAGAAAACTACCTACTAATTTCTAATAAAATCGAATTAAGTATGAACACAACAAAAACATGGGAAAGATTGCCAGGAACTAAAAGAATATAATGTAATAAGAAAATCAACTTAGTACTGGAGTTGACTGGACTGAAACACTTACCGCTTCTGTGGGCAGCGCCCTTTTCTATCTCCACAGGAGGATAGCTTGAAACAGGAGGCTCATTTCCACCAATATCAACATCCTCATCAACGGGATCATCATCTATAAACAATGGATCAAAGATATAATAACGGGCAAGTTACAAAAACAAAACTCGAATATAATTTTGGCTGTATAATCAAATGAAAATTTGAAAAACCTTTGCACAGTTGCATGGATGAATTGCTAAGGCCGGGTTCATGCAATAGCTGCAATAAAGAACACAACAATAAATACCTCATAGAAATACATCCCGCATCTTTGTTTCATCTAAATTATTATTCATTTTGTTTCATAACTTTGGGAGTGGTACCTCTATTTCACAAGGTTCAGCCTTTCCATGGTTGTTTTGCTTCTCTTGCAAATAATCATCAACAAGCTTCCGCAATGTGAATAAGGTATCATCACTAAGCTCATTAATATCAATCTCAATTTCATCTTCTCCCGACTCCCCTCCATTGGAACTATGCTCCCTCAAGAAATTGATAATTCTCTCGGGCATTTCACACAGTATAGGCTGCAACTCTGTACCGAGGATTAGCTTCTCATCATTTGTCATGACCCGCTTAATTGGCTCAGACTTAACTTCAGGATGCATAGCTGTCACCTTTCTCTTTTTACTAGGAAGCATTGGCTTTGTACTTTCTAGTTCTTCGTGAGGACCTGATTTTGTGGGTAATGGTAGCACATCGGGAACTTGTAACTTCTTCTCAATAGGTTTACACCTAAACTCAAAAAATTTACTTAAAGTATCGGCCATGATGTATACGTCATTTCCAGGTGGGTTGTAGGTCATTGCATTCTTGAAAGTGAGTCTCACATCAGCAAGAAATTCCAACGGGCTTGAGTACATACCCGAGGTTAACTTCTGCTTGATCGTTCCTAAATCCATTGGATGCTTAATAACCGTCAGATAGTCTGGAATGTTTAACTTCACTACATCAACCGGGGTATTAAAAACCCAACCATATTGATGTGACATTAATCTTTTCAACAGTGCCTCACACTGCTTCATCAACATAGCATTTGCAGTGTTTGATGTGGGTATCTGTGGAGCACTCTCGAACCTTCCAGAGGTACCTCGATTCCATCCACGAGTGCTGATGTTGGGAGGAATATTTTTCTTCATTTGCCCAGACGATTTCCTAATATTTTCTCCCTGCCCATTAGGTCCATTGCTAAAGCAACTGATATCATTAGAAGATGACACAGTAGCTACATTCACCCTCTGTAAGTCAACTTTCTTTAGAAGGTTCCGTATCCTCTCAAGTTCAATTCTCAGCTTGTTTAACAAATCCTTCCTTTGAACTGGAGGCATGTTTGACACCTGAAGGACTTGTATGGGTACACCAGAACTGTTGCGCTTATTTGGATTCAGATATATGCATTTCTTCATTGGGACACTTGAATCCCCGGAGGCAGCAATCTCCATGTCAAGTCTCCCTGAGCTACCAGACCCTTCTGATTCACCGGCTGTCTCAAGTGCATTGCCATATCGCTTTCCAGAAAATCGGTCATTCCTTGCCATCAGCATAGCCAGAACTCACTACAACTTCTCTTTAGTTTCTTTCCCCTCTGTTCAGCAAATAAACCATTAAGACCTTATGTTCAATCAGCCAATTCGGCACAAGTCAATCATTGGAGAAAAAAATCACTCCTCATCTTCTGCCCATAAGATACACCACCTCCACAACTATTCAGTATGATTAAAAATTTGGCGAAGTAGCTTAACTCATCTTAATAACACATACTATCAAACCCAGATCTCTAAATCTAAGATTCATTCCAATTAGATATCATTTCAAAAATTGTTCCTCTTCTTAACAAAACTAAAAAAAATCCTAATATGAAGATTCAGAACACACACTTAAACTCCAACCCAAGAGCCCACCCTTTGAAAAGGGTAAATTAGTAGATTTAAGCAAAAAAAAAAAACAATAACTGCAAACTTCGAAACCTATTCTTCTCAGTCGATTTCTTCTGACTAATAAAGGTTTGAACGAAGAAGAAGAATATGGAGGAAAAATAAATCACGAAAACACCCAAATCCCCAACAGCAATTACCGTTAGCTACAGCAGTTCCACGTTGCTCAACAAGCTCAAGAGCTCACCTAGAAAACGAAAGCAACAAATTTCCTTGCCACCAAGCACTCCAAATACCAAGTGAACAACTACAGTACCAGGATTTTCCAATTTCAACACCACCACCAATATACACAACCCTAGATCGAAAATCTAGAGGCGAATGAAGAAGAAAGAGATGGAAAAGTAAAAAAAAAAAAAAAGCAAAGCCCTAATTCGGAGACTAGAAGCAAGCAAGGAACTTGCTTCGATAGATACAGAAAATCGACCAGAGAAGGCTAAAAAAACCCTAGAAACCAGGTAGAAGCAGAGATCTCGAGCTTTGCTGGAGCTGCACCGGTACGAGCCTTGACCTCGCGTCTTTGAAATCGGAGATAGAAAGTGAAGTGAGAGACTTCGCTTCTAGTCTCTACTCGAGGAAAGAGGTATTGCCTCCTCTCTTTTTTTTTCAACGCGGTTCCGGCAATCTCCGCCGTTGAATCTCTGTCTCCTCCAATCTGACGGCTTTGTGTGATTTGTACGCCAGCCGTCGGATCTTGACTCGACGGGTAGGATGCTCGAGGTTACTTAATCTGGTGTGTTTCTTAAATTCGAGATTGCATTTAATAAGTCTTAACAGAGTGATGTAAATTATGTAATAATAAAGAGAAATGATAGGGTCACCGACTTTCATCTAATATCGTGACGGTAGGGTGGGTGGGTATGGATACGGGCACGGGCATGGATACCCGATTTAGCCCATAAGGGAAGCACCAGAAGCGAAACGAACCAGAGATCCTAAACCCTCAATTCCCTCCCGCCATTTTCACAGTTTTCCTCCAAATTGATCAGAGCCCAGATCGGCGGCGAGCCAGCCGACAACGAGAATCCACCCAATCGGCCATTGACCAGGAGCTTCAGATCTACCCATAAACCCTTTTATTGTCTTCGCTACTTGAATGTCCCAGTTTTTCTTTGCTTAGCTCAGGTATGGCTTGTTTCCTCCTCACTCTAATCGGTACACTGCACGTTCTTACAACGCTTTGTTTTGTTTTTTTTTTTCTTGTATCCTGGTCATTGAAGCAGCTGTTCAGCTGAGGTCTTAATCAGCTATTTTGTTTGACAGTGTTTTGAACTGTTTTTGTACGTTTGGGTTGCATCCAACCTGACCCAGATGGTTAAAGCTGTGATTTTTACTATCCTCGTTTATAAACTGCAATTACTTGAAATTTATCAAGTTCATATTCGTTGGATATAGTAATAAGATACTATTATCATTATTGAGGGAAGATAATTGAAGGGACTGTGATTAGAAAGGTTAAGGAATTTCTGACTCAGTAATGGGTAATATCTTTCATGACATAAGTTGTGTTTGTAGAACAAGGCAAGGCACTGCCTTTTCCAGACATTCCTTTCATCTTATTAATGGTCACCAGTTGCACAAATTGTTATGCTTTTCAATTTCGATATAGTATCTGTCTTAACAAGCATTTGTGTTCTGCGTATATTTCCATTATTCTGGAGCATTTATATGATATGCTTAAACAATTTCATGTTGGGAAAGTCATTGTGATTCGTAAATTGTAATAAAGAGCTAATGGGTAGAGGATTTTAAGCCATTTGATTTTCCCCTTTTATTGGTTGCAGTATCTAGGTTTGGAAGTGACATGACACATGCCTGTTATTTCTCAGTTTCTAAGGCTTTGTAAGATTCTTTCACCAACCATCTCGTATACAAATTCTTTCTGTTATGTGATTGTAATCTAAAATGGTATTCACTAGACAGAAAAGGCTGAGTTGGTTCTTAATTGCTTGTTTGTGTTATTTGAAGTTTCAGTGTGAACTGAAGAATCGGCCCAATTCATTGTTTCTTTGGGATTAGGTTCAATAAAAATGCAGTTATGTAATTAAAGTTCAAGTATATAATTTCTTTCTATCTTATAGAAGTTTAATTTCTGTAGGAGTTTCAGAACTTCAGCAGCACACAGATCAGTAATTCTTTCTTCTAGTCTTTCCTGCAAGTTCACTGGTAGACTTATCCGAATGGAAGCCAATAACGGTAACCAAAGAAGTGAATCCAGAGGTGCCTTGATTGTACTAGAGGGCCTGGATCGCAGTGGAAAGACTTCACAATGTAGCAGACTACTGTCGCACTTGGAGGGGCTGGGGCATCCAGCCGAACTGTGGAGATTTCCTGACAGAAACACAAGTGTTGGACAAATGATATCTTCCTATCTTTCCAATAAATCTCAACTAGATGATCATACAATTCACCTACTGTTCAGTGCAAACCGTTGGGAGAAAAGGTTCATTTTGTTGCCCTTGAAACTTTCTTTATAGACCAACTTCAATTATACACAACCTGTTGGCTCTCATAGTAGTTTACAGTATTGAGCCATATCTGATATGATGAACACAATTTCAGTTTTCATAATAGCAGAAGTTTGTGAACTGATATAGAGCTTTTGGTTCTGCTTCTAGCTTTATATTGCAAAACCTGAAAGGTATGCTGAAGACTAAAAGAAAAGATGCTTGGTTTGGTTATACAGTTTTGTTAACTTCAGGATTTAGTTTTAATGTGAAGAGTCTATAGTGATTGAGCAAAGCTAGTCCTACTATACCTGGAAATTGGGTGGAATATTGGAAAATGATTTGTTTAACTGGAAAAAGTATTTGATAAACGAAGCAACCAAAATTTATCTGTGCAAGCATTACAAGAATTAAAAATACTATTTATTTAATGAAAGCTAAATGTAAATGGGTTATGGGGTTTAAAGGTATGGTGGTGTGAGTTGTTTGAACTGCATTTGGATGAATTGGGGAGGGCCATATGACATGAAAAATGACAATGATGAGTGGGTATCAGGTTATGAAGCTCAGGACTTAACAATTGCTTGTTGTAAAAAGTACTTTATGTTTTATTGCATTAATTGATGGCATGACACTTCACAGTAAGTATGCAACACTTTGGTAGTGAATAGTGATGAGACTGGTACTTAATTATTGTGTCTTTGCAGGTTATTGATGGAAACTAAACTGAAAGCTGGAACAACTCTCATTGTAGACCGTTATTCTTATTCTGGAGTGGCCTTTTCATCTGCCAAAGGACTTGATTTTGAGTGGTGTAAGGTGAATACATGCCCAAAGAAACTCATTTTAAGGAATTTGATGTTCTTCGATTGTTAAGGTGTTAAGGTCATTTTCAGGCACCTGAAAATGGATTGTTGGCTCCTGATATGATAGCGTACCTCGACATATCACCAGAGGTAAGCTGTTGCTATTGTAGTATTCATTGTTATGTGATAGGAACCTGGATAGGATCTCGTTATGGGATTGGGTAGTTGGGCATTCATCAGAGGGAACGCTAGACCTCTTGTTGGGATTCGTTAGAGAGAACCCTAATCTCTTTTAGCTACGC
>JAYMSW010001803.1:0-15287 GCA_036897725.1 Erodium texanum | reverse complement strand
TAACTTAATTATTAATTCAAAAATAATTATTTTTCTGTTTTAAGTAATTTTATTTACTAAATATGATTTTATTTGAACTTTAATCATATTTATAAGATTACTTAATTATTTATACATACGATTATTTAATTTTAACTAAATTTATAAATTATTTATTCAAATATATGCATAATTTTAAGATAATTGTAAAAATAAATAAATTTTATAACCTTAGTTTAAGTTCATTAAAAACAAATTTTAGAAACAAAAATATTCCGATTTTAACAAAAAAAAATGTTTGAGGGTGTTTTCATCATTTTGAAAATATAAATAATAATCTAACAGAAAACCTAACAGTGATACATTTGGAAAGGTTTGTATGTTTAAAATACACTTCCAAACGTTTGTATAGTTACGTGAAAATGACGCATAAGTTTATATAGTTTTTTATAATTAACCCCATGCAAAATACATAAACTCAATTATTAAATGATCACTTAATATATAATATTCTAATATGATCACTTTAACATTCAATTTATAAATGGTATAAACAAATATTTCCATTTTATTAATCAATTTGACTCATCATTACGAACAAAATGGTATTCAAGAGTATATTTTGATATTCCTTACCATACATGATGAGAACACAATTTTTATAATTAGTTTTAAATTGTCATTGCTCGTGTACCGTTTAACAACCATACTAGACCTGACAAAACAACAAATATACATCAACAGTCAGTAAATACACACTTAAATCAGATGGAACTGACACTTGAGAATACGAACTTGAGTAACCAAAAAAGAAAACAACTCCCTTAAACCCCTATGCTAACCCCGATGGGTTCTATTGGTTTTATATGAGACTTGAGAATGAAATGAAAATATAGTTTTATCCATAAGTGATACACATTAACCTCTAGAAAAGGACCTCAAGCATAATAATAACTAGGAGGTAAATAACAAATGGGCCTGGGATATGGTGTGGGCTCCACCTATAGAATGACCAACCATTCGATTGGTAAAGATCCCTAGTGTCCCCCATTGAGGACATTATTCAAAAACGTGTTCGGCCGAACCTCCAAATGCTACCCATTAGTGAGATTATTCAACTTTATGGGCCGTAGTGGGGTTGAAGATTAGCCTAAAGCCCACTAGTCTTTACTCCCTAAACCCTGACACCGACAAAGACACAATACAAAGAGTCTATTCGGGGACACACATCTTTTAACTGAAATTGGCATCAGCTACCAAAGAACCTGACTTGCTAGATACAATACAAGACAGCATAGCTTGGAGAGGACTCAAAGTCATTGCTACACCACACCACATAAGAATAATAAAAGCCATAGTTATGGCGTGTGGTCCCTTCTCTGTTCCCATCTCAAAACAAAAATAGTTGGCGGGTACAGTTACACAAATCCTTACAGGACTCAACCAAAATTTCCCTCCTTTTTGTTTTGGGTTTTCTACCTCAATGGCACTACATTGGAAAATGGTATTTGAAATATCCGTTTTCATCTTTAAACATTTTCATCATCGCTCTTAATTTGATGATCTGATCAATATATCCAAACTGATCAAAAAAATTTTTTGGATATGAAATTCAAACAAAAAAATACGGCAAGTACCATTTCTGAATAAAGTACAAACCATTTAGAAAGGATTTGAGACTAATAATGTTCAAAACATCTCTAGAGTAATGTAATTTTTGGACTTCCATCTGTTTATGTGGGGGTGAATATTTGACACTTACAATTGTGAATACTACTACTACTAGTCTACTACTATTACCATGGTAAATAGTGAATACAATTGTGAATACTACTACTACTACTAGTTTACTACTATTACCATGGTAAATAGTGAAAAGGTAATGGAGTAAAGGGTGAAGTAGAATGGAAAATCATACCTGATAATGGGAGGCTAAAGTGACTTCATTGAAATAGACCCCTTACCTTGCCCACTCTTTTCAGGATAGGAAGTGCAATCAGATCACACCTGCAGAGGATGGTTCACTTCACCAATGAGATTATGTTGAACAATAAGGTAAATGAAATGACATGTTGGTATCATTTTTTCTTCCATTCCAATCATGAAAGCAGGATTTGGCCCACAATCTATACGATATGAAAACATACATGCCAAATATGCTCAGAGTTCTAGAATTTGTGTTACGTAAGACAAAATTACACTTCGGAAATCTTACAAACTGAATAGTCAGGAACTAAAAAACTATCTTTCTTGTAATAAACGTAGAAAAAGAAAAGATTAACCATTCTGTTGTGGACCAAAGCTTTGTGATGTAAATGTACCTTTGAATTTCCCTAGCAAGAGTATTAATTGTGACAGAAACTAAATTCAATACAAATGGCCTCTAGTCTATTCGTTTGTGTGCAGTGCAATTAAGACAGAATTAATAAGATCCTGTGAGTAACGAGTATAGACTAGCAATTACAGTTGATTTAGTTCAGTTGCATTGTTCTTTTCTCCATAAAATACAAAATGGATGTCCTTTTCGTAGCTATTGGTTTCTGAATTCTGATCACTTGATTCCTTTAGAGCCCCTAGTTTTTAAGTCACTGTTGGCCACAAGTTTTCTAATGTTTTCAGGTACTCAGTATCTAAATTCAATCTATTAATGTGGAGAAAAAGGGACTACCAGTTTTCAGAATATTTAGGCATCAGTTTCATCAGTTGGGCAAATCCCTTGGAAAAACGAAAATAAAATAAATAACAAGCATACCTTATGTGCCATCATCATAGAATAGTGAATGGTAAGAAAGGAAATAACTTCTTATGTAAGAGATCTGGAGTCTTTCTTTTCTTTTTATTTTCTTCTTCTTCCTGACATTAGTAAATTATTAAAGTTAATTGCAAATATAGAATGCTCCTTCTAAAATTGTTGGTCCTAATGAATTCTATTCCTTTTCCCGTCTTTATATTTCCCAAACACGGCAACTAATTCGCAAGATAATTTTTTGAATGAGACTACATGAAGAGAAAACAAAGCCCAAATTTATTAATTCCACTTTGTATGGTATTGGCTTTAAATTGGTATGGTTATGGTCTATTTTCTCCTAAACACATTAAAGTGAGAGATACCTGTGTGCCTCTTTTCCATTCCACACCTTTAATATGCAGTAATAAATAGTACTCAAGAAAGCATCTTTGATGCTATTTGCACCATTGTAATCAGCCCCAAGTTAGGATAGGATCCATTTGAGGCTTCTGTTGTTAAACAAAGTTAACACCATGTAGTTCACTAGAAGTCATTGAAGAAAAGCTAAACCATCTTTGGTCCCCTCCTAAGCCTATAACTGGTTTCTTTCTCTTGTCTTAGACTCTATGTATTATTCCCAATCTGCCATTTCCTTTCCTATCATTCTTTTTTTCAGCTTGAGTCATTTTTCATCGTCTTATTTGGGGACTCTATGGATTGGCAAGGACTTTGTTCTGCATAGGTGGGTGCTGATTAAGACATGTATCTCACCCTCATAAACAATGCACCCCGACAAAAAAGAGAGAGGAAATTAACCAAAATGTTGTTAAAGCTTGACCATGAAAAAGAGACTTTAGCCACAGTTCATAGCATTATCAAGATAAGGAGCACTAGGAAGAGAGATCTTTCCGGATATTACATGCAATACCCAATACCTTTGTTAATGTGTCTGAGCTAAATCATCAACAATTATCCAGTGGCCAGAGAAGTCTTACCAGTTTCAAGCACCTGCACAAACATAGTCCAGCAACACTCCGAGTTGTTTATTCCTGCATTTTCATGGTTGAAAAAGTAAATAAGAAACCAGAAATGACTTTTTTTACTCTACTTCATAAGAATCACCCACCTTGACATTTCATGTTAGGACAACTCTTCATAATTACCTCAACTTGACATTTCATATCTCTTACAAGGTTCAATTGCAGTAGTGTACACTGATAAAGCACACCCAACCAGTATGCTGACAATTAGTATTACAATACACATACACGTATAACCACTTCCCTAAGAACAAGGACACGAAATATGTCGCTTCCAATCCATAATGCAAAGGACTTGCAAAGGAAGGTTAACACATGAAAACAAATATCACAGTGTGGTTAGGGACAGAAAGAGCCCCTAAACTGAAGCAAAATTCGTGTATGTGATGAACAGCCAACTTTCCAGATGATCAAAAAAGTAAAACAATATCACTGACAAAAGGTTCCACAACAAGTACAGCACATAAATATAGTTATAGTACAAATACTCTCAAATCACACTTTACTTCCCTGTTAAAAAAATTCTAATATAGCTAAATTCAAAATTAATATGATGTTACAGTATCAATATACAACAATAAGGAAAGCCAACATAAGCATAAGAGTTATTGTCCTACTCCAATGACTAGTAGTATGTTAAGGCTAGAACTCCCGAGCTGATTCTACTGTAAAATTGAAAACATCCTCATAGCTAATGCAACCATTTAAGAAATAAATTACCACGTAAATAAATATGGTAGCCCTGAGGTAAAAGTTATTTTCAAGGAACAGTTACGGCTCGAACAGATAGCATTGTATCAGAGACAGCAATGATAAGGTCACCAGATCTGATCAACCCCTTGTCTTTCAGCATAGAGAAAGTGCTGTTGAGGTTGCTTTCCATGTCACCAGAAAATTTATGACAGAATGGTACCAATCCCCAATGCAAACTCAAGCGCCTTTCCAAGGATGTGGAGGATGTAAACGCAAAGATTGGGCAGCGAGGGCGATTGCGTGACAGGAAGGATGCCATGTGCCCAGTTTTTGTATACACAAATAGTGCATCTGCTCCCAAATTATGGGCTGAAAGTTAAACAAACGACCTTGTTACTAACAAAATATTGGGGGGAAACCAAGTAATCATTAACATAAGCATCACAATAAAATCATTTACATTCATCACAAATGAAAGAATGCAGGAAGCAGGATGCCTCCATTAACTTATAAAACAATAACTATATACATCAAAGCCAAATCAAAAGAGAAAATGAGGATTAGGGTACCATTCTGAAAGAACAAAAATGACTAGGTAAGCACAGAGAATTAGCTTTTTATCAACAACTAATGTCGTGTTTTCTATTAGCATCAATTACAGTTAGAGTTCTTGACAGCAAATTGTGCACTCAAGTGAATTAGTTTTACTAAGCTGTTCCTTCCCATCATTTGCCACTATTCCACAGTGAAATAAAAAAATGGCTAGAAAAAAGTACTAAATTACAGGAAGAGTGGTCTACCAGAAAATGACTAATATAACAGCATGTGAAGGAATTGACAATCCAATAAGGAAAGGACCTCACGACAGAATTGAAATATGATTTCCCACAGTAAGTCCACCTTATTTACAGATATCAGACAGATTCCAATTTCCAAAGTGAAGGCAGAGAAAATTTTGGCTTTGATGTGTCTTATTTGTCCCAATATGAATTTTGAACCAAATATTAAGTCTAAATCAAGTTCATATGGGAGAATAATGCTTACCCATCTCAGCAGCTGCATTGCATATCTGCTCTGAAATATTTGCTGATAGGGACGACGCAATAAGTGGCAATTCCTTTGTTTTACCATGCTTCTCCTCTCTCCACCACCTCTCAATTCTCAAACTAACACTCCTAAGCACTGATAATGCCTTCTCTGGATACCGACCCATAGCAGATTCACCAGAAAGCATTAAAGCATCTGCCTGCTGCCCAACTGCTTCAGAAACATCAGCAACTTCGGCTCTAGTTGGTATGGGGTACTCTATCATGGATTCCAACAGTTGCGAGGCAACAATGACAGGCTTATTCAGTTGCCTGCAAAGCTGAACAATCTTCTTTTGAGCTGATGGGACCTGTTCTAGTGGTATCTGTGCACCCAAATCTCCTCTAGCTACCATGGCTCCATCTGATGCCTGGATGATTTCTTCCAAGTTCACCAACGAATCAATGCTCTCTATCTTTGCTACAACAGCAACATTGCTGCAATATTAAGGACATAAAATTGTCTCACAGTTAGAGAGGAAACTGAAAGGCTAGAATAGATTCCTGAATTTCAACGGAATACGTGCAACATGCAGAATTAATTACGTGTATAATGTCGACGGGTCACATACTCAAATAGTTATATAATCTAGCTTTATGAGTGAAGGTAGGTGGCAGTCCAAGTGTGTGAATATGTATGTAATAATGTACATGAAGATGGACATCAGTCCACTTTCAGTTGAGAAAATAAAAATTGAATAACACGTCAATCAGTCTGTATGAATATCTGCAGCTCTATAATCATGCTAATTTCAGAGAAATGCACTCAACCAGCTTCGTGTACCATAAAATATATGATAAAATATAAAAAATAGTAAGATACGATTGCTCACTTTTCCGGAGATTGAGCAGCAATATAACTCTTCAGATGTTTGATCACTTCAGCAGATTTGACGAAAGATACAGCAATAAAATCAACACCCTCTGCAATGCCAAAATCAATGTCCAGCCAGTCCTGTGAGGAAAAATAAAAGTTTGCTAAAACCATTGTGGATATTTCAAATCATCAAAATGAAAAATGGGCTCATGTAATATCAAATAAGGCAGAACTAACCAAACTAATTAATAGATAAGACGTTTAATAGACCATACATAACAGCACTTTACACACACACATTCAATGAATGCCATACTCTAGTCCCAGTCCAATTCTCGATTTTTATATATATTTCAATAGGTACTAGACATGGGTTTTCATTGCTTCTGAGCTTTTGAAGAAGCTTGGAAGATACAATAATAAGAATAAAAGAAGTCGGAGCAGAAAAAAAATACAAGCACAACCAAAAGTCAGTGTTTATAGCTTGATGGTTTTGCAATGGGATAAATCATGTATGTTTGATATAATTCAGATTTTTACCCTTGTTACCTCTGAACCACCTTTTAATTGCACAGTGACCACCTCACCAATATAAGGGCGTAACACGCTAAATATTTGATAATTCATAAGGCACCAACCTTGGGAGAAATTGTAGGAAGCATAGCATTACGCTCCTGAACCAGTCTTCCATTCCTCCAAAAGGTAAGATTAGCACGTGGTAACAATAATCCAGGATCTATACAGCGGCACATGACATCAGGGCCAATTTTCTCAATTACTTCAAACCTCACCATTCCTCCATCCACAAGCAGTTCATCACCCACCCTTACATCTGTTTCATTCAATCAATTATAAATACACAATTTGCAAAAAGTAGCCACAAGGTCAGAAGCAGAACTAGTGAATAAGGTGCTAGCACCGATGCAAAAACGGTTTTAACATGTAACTAACGGTAACAGTGTTTTTCAACTTAATTTCGTTTTGAATTTAGAAAAGGCCTTGCTGGTAAAGTATATAATTTCTTCTCAATGTTTTGTGTGAGGTAAAATGTTTAGGTCACAGTGGCTTTGGCATGACATTACTGGCAGAAAATAAGGGTTATACTGGTTAGCTTTAATACAAAGATAATATGCTAGGTCAATTACAAAAGAAGTACATCACTGAAGGCAATTTAATGAAATGAGTTGCAATTTTATTAGAGAACATTGACCTAACAATTCTATACCTTCAGCAAAACCTTCGTAGCTGACAGTAATCACGCGTTCTTGGGAAGAATCAGATGCCCTGACGCTGAAGGTCCATATTCCACCATCCTGTGAGCAAATGACAAATTGGAGAAAATTCATCATCAATCCCACTTGGAATTTTTAACCAAAACATTATCAAGTCTAGCATAAACCATTCATGATTTAATTTCAGAAACTACATATGCATCTGCAGGCTGCAGCAATCACTAAACTGAATATAAATGGTTAGTTGAGTCCCAGCTAATGAAATACATTCAGATTCATGATTTTAGTTACTTCAAGACAATTAGAATAGCTAATTCCAAAAGCTCAGTCTATCTTATTAGGCGCAGTAGATTTATGTTCTGTAATTTTTCACATTCCCACTCTTCCTCGGGAAGCAAACAAGCTAAATGGTTCGCCATTACCTCTGCCTTCAGCGAAGCAGCACCGCCGAGATCGTCCATGTGGATCTCACTCCCCTCAGTGTCCATCATAACAGCTACGGTGAAGCCTTTTTCCTCGTTCAGCATCCTGACGCGCTCAATCACGGCACGGTGCCACTCTCGCGTACCGTGGCACATGTTGAGCCGCGCGACATTCATGCCTCCCACCGCCAACGCCTCCAGCTCGTCGAAGCCGCAAGTAGTCGGGCCAATTGTGCACACAATCTTCGTCCTCCGCGTACTCAGTGATCCGTTCTCCTTCAGCTCCGCTTCCGTCACACTGTCCACTTCAACCACCGCATTCCCCGGCGGCGCCGGAAATTCAGAGATCTTCCGGTCCTCCGAGACCAGAACTCCTCTACATTGAACAGACGACAGCTGTCTTCGCATCGGAACGAGATTTGGCAACTGACCATAGATTTTGACCGTTGGTGCTTTGTAGAACGACTTGATACATAGAGGAGGAGGCTGAGATACCGATAACTTGAAAGCGCTTGACATCTTCGCCTGCGAGCTTGAAATTCTCAGGCGGCGAAGTAAGGGTACAAGTTAGGGTTTAGGAGAGAAGCAGTGTTGACTGTTAGTGTGGG
Source organism: Erodium texanum (assembly GCA_036897725.1). Taxonomy (NCBI): domain Eukaryota; kingdom Viridiplantae; phylum Streptophyta; class Magnoliopsida; order Geraniales; family Geraniaceae; genus Erodium; species Erodium texanum. The sequence goes on along the minus strand of JAYMSW010001803.1, from coordinate 6,683 downwards.
ACACCGGATCGAAAGAGAATGGTGGGGGACAGGAATCGAAAGAGACCGCTTATATAGCTGGCTAGAGACTGAGATGTGGTGTAGAGACGACGATGAGTGGAAATGACTAAGATAACCCTCGGAGGCGTGTTGTGTTGTCTGGTTGGTCTCGTGGAACCCGCTCCTACGACCAACCGGCGCGAAGATCCCAATCTCCAAAGAAGGTTAGCTGGAAGTTGAGAGACTAGCCGAGATGGGCCAGCTCGGCCCCCAAAGAAAATTGGGGTGGGCCTGGTTGCAGGACCGGTAAAGCTCAGTTTCTGATTTAGGCCCATCAAAGCAATATAGTAATTTTCTGGGCCCATTGTGAATGAAATTTTGAAATCTAAAATTGGGGGAGATTTTATTTTCCCACCTAAAAGAAACCGCCTAGTCAAAATTTCGCGCATTCAAATCTGTTTGCCAAATTTATAGCCAAATCAGATCTCTCTTTCTCTTTCATCTCTCACATTCTCAGGCTCAGCTTCCTTGTTCTGGGTCCAGACTTTGTAGTACCCAAACCAGACCAGAGCACCCAGGTCTGTATTTGTCTCTCTCTCTCTCTCTCTATTCTGTTACTTCTTATGCTTCTTCTACACTTGCAATACCAGTTTTTTTTTCTTTCTGTTTTATTTTGTATATTTCGTTCTGGGTCCTTTGTTGTGAAGGGGCTTTGCATTTTCTGCGTCTCAGAGTTGGTTTCCAGGAAAATTTTGACTAGATCTTGTGTGTCTTCTACTAAATTCTCGTGGTTTTTCTTGAATTTTGAGAAGGAACAATTTTGAGGAGGAGATGGCAGGAAAAGGAGGGAAGGGGCTTTTGGCAGCCAAGACAACAGCTGCTAACAAGGACAAGGATAAGGACAAGAAGAGGCCTGTTTCTAGGTCTTCTCGAGCTGGTATTCAGGTAACCATCTCTTCTCCTTCTTTGATTTTGACATTTTTTTTTCTTTTTCATATCTATCTTTTTTTTTGTAGCAATTGATGTTGCCTGAGATTAGGTTTCGTTTAACTGATAAAGATTATACCAATTTGTTTCAGATGTAGATAACGTCATGTTTGCCTGTGTAATGTAAAAGGTTTATTGAATTGTATTATTTACCATTCTGACATACTTATGTTTTTTTTCCCTTTCTGATATAGATATGTTTTTTGTATTTATCCATGTCATCTCAACATGCATGTAAGACTTACAAGGAGAATATTGATAATAGCCTTTGCAGTAGCAATTTATTTAAATTTAGTTCCTAGATTATGCCATTTTATTCTGATTTAGTCTTTTTTACTTCCTTGATGCTTAAGAGACTAAATTGGAATTTAAAAGACATAGCCTATGCACCAAATAAAAGAACCATTAAGTACAAAATTGTAATAGTCATAGTTCTAAAAATCCTGAATTCTCCATCAAACTTGGCCAACTATTTTTAATATAAAATTTTGTTCTCAAAGATCCGTGCATAGCACAAACACGAAAAGAGATTATGGATAACAAGTCCAATTCATTTTTCAAATGCAACTCAATTTCACAGAACATGAATAAAAATGATTTTGAACTATTTTATTTTACTAAACTATTGTTATTTTTTGTCTTTCATGTATGTATTATATGTCAATCTATAATTTTTTAATACAAAATGAGTTTTGGCAATATCTCCCTGATAAGACAAAAGATCTTTATTTGTTGCCTTGCTGAGCTTTGGCCAACCCCAAGTTTTAGAACATTGGGAATTATTGGTAGGCAAGTTTAGTTTTGCAGTGAATGTTCCCCTCTGATTGGAAGCCAATTTATTTTGAATCATAAATTTGTTTAAGTACTCACGGCAACAGTGTAAGCAAAATGAAGGATCGGTCATCATTCAGAGATTGATATTGCTGATTATGATTAGTTTGTCGCATTGCCTCATGAACTGAATCTTGTTATGATGGTTTCAGTTCCCAGTTGGGCGAATTCACCGCCAACTGAAGACTAGAATCGCTGCTCATGGGCGAGTTGGAGCCACTGCTGCTGTGTATTTGGCATCCATCCTCGAGTACCTGACTGCAGAGGTGCTAGAGTTGGCTGGAAATGCCAGCAAAGATCTGAAGGTGAAGAGGATCACCCCGAGGCACTTGCAGCTGGCAATTCGAGGGGATGAGGAGCTTGACACCCTCATCAAGGGAACCATTGCTGGAGGAGGGGTCATACCTCACATCCACAAGTCCCTTATCAACAAAACTACCAAGGACTGAGTGGGTTCTTGTGACTATCCTGATTGTTTCTAACTCAAAGAACAGTATTGTGTCTATCGTGTGACTTAATATGTTTCTAGGTGTAGGTATATATGGATTATGGTATGGTTTTCTGAACTATGTGGCTGTCTAGTGTTTCTTGTCTAAGAAATGGTGTAATGTGGATGCTTTAGACTGGTTTACTTGCTACCTTTATCTATTATCTTTTATTGTGTGTGTCTTGGTAGCTTGTCATGGTGTTCTTGTTTTAGCTTTCTAGATGGTTTATGAACATGTTTGATGATATGTTAATGGTTGGAGTAGTTTTTTGTGGCTCAGATTTTTTTGAAAATATTTATTCCAGGTATTGTTACTACTTGGTAGTCCATTATAGTTAATGTGCAATTGATAGGTTGAGATTCAAGATTATTTTTTTAGTTGTCATGCTAATGTGCATACCAAAAAAATTCACATGTTAGATTTGATATTTAAAAATAAGAATAGGTTGATCATTGACCTGGGAATATAAGTCCATATCTAACTTTTGATATTATGTTAAAACTTGATCTAAACTAAAAAGTCAAATTGATATGTAGAGTTCTAAGAGTCTTATGGTATGTATTATGTTGGTATGTATTATGTAATCCTGACTTATTTTTTGTGTAAAGAAATTCTTCGGCCCTAGTTTTACCCCCATTTTTCAAAACCCGACCAAAAGTATATTTGAAATAAATTTAAGTTTACCCACCCCAATCCCTAATATATTTTGCCGCGACTAGTCTGGAAATATAAGATCCCGTCAAATTTTGATCATTTTATCATCATACCAAGATGATGTATAAACAAATGCTACCAAAATAGCATCTCTTCTTTCATACAGAAAAGCATATTTCAAACACAAATATAGGAATTTAATGTGCAGTTAAAGACTTGGTATCAAATGGGCGCCACTATAGTCCAAATCGGCATCTATAACACAAGAGTTCCCAAAAATTCCTTTTACATATACTTGGAGTGAGTGAGCCAATTGTACAATTTTAGGGACACAAGTTACCGACCGAGCTCCAGACTCCCAACTCAATAACAAAGTTCATAACCATGTAGCGCCTGCACGTGATAGCCAAGTCCTTATAACAGACTCTACTACAGATCCTACTGAGAGAAGAAAAAAAAAAGTCTATATAAAGATTCAAAGGCAAGGCTCTATATCACTATCTCACACTGCAAGTTCCAGAACACAATGGAAGCTAAGTTTCTTTCACTGAGCAAGATTAATTGTTCACCTGAAGTTCGTAGTAGGCACAACAAGCATGAGTCTACAAGAACGTCTCATGTTGTTGCAGTGCTCTCAAGGCCGGTTGGTAAAACAGCTAAAGTCTCGCTGACGGGCCATAGTGCTCTGGTAACGATACCTGCAGAGGCAACAGAAGCTAAGCCCGGTGTGTACCATGATACCTGGTTCGATAAAATAGCCATCAACCATCTATCTCAGAGTGTTCAAGCTGCATCGGGTTGGTTTCTTTAATCCACTCCTGAGTTCAGAATTCTACTTGTTTTTTTTCTTCTCTCTTCTATATTGATCAAAGAACCGAAATGACATGACTATGCAGGGTTGAGAAACATGAAGAGCGGGTATGAGAGCTTGGTAGAGGCAGCAACACAGGTCTCCCGGAACTCCAATCCAATCCAACAACGTGAACTCATCATTCGAGCTCTTGAGCGTGCCTTCCCCAAGCCCATCCTTTCCTTGGCAAGTACCTCTATATTATGTAACTCTTGCCATTTTTTCATTTTGGCTTTCTTTAGGATCTTCAGTTTTGCTTACGTTGTTGTTGTCAAAGGAAAAAAAAATCATGGGTTTACTCTAAAAAGGGATGGTTTAGTTTCTGTTCTAAGAGAACTTCTATACGGCGGTAAAAAAAAAGAAATAAAAGATTGGAACAGAACTTACAGTTCATGCCTGTAAAACAAATTTAGAGTTTATTTAATATTCATGTTTAATAATGTTTTATGTTTGGATTTGAGAATTCCCTTCTGACAACATTTTTTACATCTGTCTTTGGTTTTATCTGAATTTTATGTTTGGATTATCGTTTTGTTGGGTTCTAATATGCTGTTTGATGTGTGCAGATAAGGACAATGCTACCAAAATCTAAATTCACAAGGGAATATTTTGCCGTCTTCACCACATTGTTTTTTGCTTGGCTAGTCGGACCCTGTGAGGTATATTCTCTACTTCAAAGAATTAACAATAGAATTACTAAACAAATGAAAATATCAGTGAAATCTGAGTGTTCTTCATGTTTAAAGTTGAAGGAATCGGAGTTCAATGGATCGAGAGAGAAGAACGTGGTACATATAAAAAAGTGCAGGTAATTTCAGCATCCATATTCTATTTTCACTCGGCCCCACCTCACCAACCTAAGACACATTCCATATATGTCGCAAACAATCTGATCCAATGATTGTGCAGCTACGAGACCATTATATTCTTCCCCATCACTATGATCTGACCACCATTGTTGTCATAATCATTGTCAACATCAAAATCATCACTAGTTTCACCATCATACCCTCAGGTGTTAGTGTTGTATAAGTATTCATGTATATCCTCTAATTATTTTCCTTAAAATTTTCAGGTTCTTAGAGCAGAGTAACTGTGTGGGGATGTGTGTCAATATGTGTAAAATGCCATCTCAAAAATTCATCAAAGACTACCTCGGAGTGCCAGTCAACATGGTCCCTAGTAAGTATCGAACACCTCTTTATCAATTGTGTTAACACTAATATGGAATGTCCGAGGAAACATATTCAGAATTTCCTCTTATAGTAAAGATCACTGTATGAAACGGAATTTAAAGAGCAATAACAGCAAAAGCAAAGTAATATTACCTGCACTACAATGTGGAATCCACGCTCATCATGTCAACTGAGGGTCCAGGGCAAAGTCCACTGAGGGTGCAAACTACAAGTTGACCTATTAAGCCATTTAGACACTGAAGTGAAAGTTCTAGTATAAAACGATATAATTATTTTCATTACACATCATGAGGTTAATACCTGAATTCATGGCCATAAATGATGCATATATGATTACATAGGGTCCACACAAGCGACACAATCTTCTGTTTCCCATGAAGCCAATCACCATTCTATGTAGCTATGCCATATGCATGATATCACAAAGCATTTCAGATAATTATTTTATATATTATCAGAAGACCAACTCAACTAAAAGCTCAAGCTGATAGTGGAAGACTCGATCATAGTTTTATACTCTAACATATTCCTCTGTGTGCAGATTTTGATGATATGAGTTGTGAGATGATATACGGTCAGGATCCCCTGGCACCAAATGACGACCCGGCGCTAAGCCAACCTTGTTACAAACTATGTAATAACACAAACTCTTTTTCGTATGCATGTTTATATTTCATAAGCAACTCATCAGAATATTATTATTATCTATGAATTTTTAACCCTGATTTTTTTTTCTTTATATACAGGCAAGGCAAAACAAAAGCACGCTGTAAATTGCTCCACTTGATGTAAAGGAATGTTGAAGGAGGGTGATTTTAAGATATAATCCTTATCCCTCGAATACTAATTCCAGAAATATTCTGATAAAGAAATGACGCCAGAAATGTACTTTCTACTGCTTTTAGACTGTAAATAAAATCATTATACCGAAATCATAACAAATTGGTATAGAGTTTCATATGATTGTACAACTAAAGAATTGATCTCTTTTCACAAACACCTGTAACCAAATCTTAAGTGGAGGGCAACAAGTTAACATAACAACAATGCAAGAGTTGTTCAAGTGACACACATATGAATTTAAGCAGTAACCTCGAAAACAGTTCATCAACAGTGATTGATCATAGCGGCAACTACATGGGAATACAAAAAAGATTCAGTAGCCTATGGAATCAAGTCACTTGACAAGTTTAGTACAATGGGTTATGATTTATTCTATAATTAGAAAGAATTAGTGAAGAGTTTCAAAACGCATTGCAATTCATCAACCAAAGTTTTCTTAACGACTTTGATGAGGCTTGAGACTAGGATTCATTCGGCCCCGCCTTTTCCCATTACTCTAATGATGGCAATGCCAATTGGGTTTTCCTTATTAGGTTAAGTGATTTGACCAAAAATTATGGTAAGCTATAAACCCGACACTGTGGACCAAGAGTGTCTCCCACCTTGCAGTGGTCTCGAGTGTATAGAGTGACTGAGCTAAAGATCCTTCTCTTGTCGCTTCTGTCTCATTGAGAAAGAGACTCAGTGCAACAAACCATTTTGACCCAATAATAAAACCCTCTTTAGCAGCAAGTGGACTTCATTCCTAATAATATTTTCGAAGATTTTAGGTAATTTAGTGTATGAAGAAAGGGTCAGTGCATCTAATTGATTAATTCCAATTTCGACGCAATGGAGCACAAAAATGTATGTGAA
>JAYMSW010001802.1:0-15288 GCA_036897725.1 Erodium texanum | reverse complement strand
TTTGCAAAAGATGCTGAAAAGCTCTATTTCTTCTCCCTTTTCTCTAAAATGCTCTAAATCTATTTTTCACCTGTGATAAACTAGAGAAAATTGAAAACAAGTAATTCTAGGACAGATTATTAATTAAACAACTAAGAAAAAGGGACAAAAAGCAAGTAAATGAGCATGAAGATGTGAACGAAACATCAACTATCTATCTCACATCAACTAGTTAATTGTAATTAGTTAATATGGTTGAAATTGTATTTATTTCAAAATTAATGTATGATATTTTTCAATATATATTGTTTTATCTTTGTTTATGGTTGCAGTATGTCTAAGAGGAACTCAAAGAAGGGATTTTACGCTATCTTGGGGGCAATGGCGGTTAATCGAGACGTGGTTGTGGTTGAGCCCTCAAGCTCGACTGCATAATCCCACCATCGGCCCAAATGATCCCACCGTTCGTTTCGAGCCCTAGGCTGGCCCAATCGTCCATGACACCGACCGATGCCTCGAGCATAAGTAGCCTAGAGGAGCAAGAGGATGAGAAATTGTACAGAAGGGGTATCTTGACATTGTTTTATATGCTGAATAAGCCAGTAAGGACAACATAAGGGTGGCTGCTGAGATGGGATGCGGCCCGAAGACGAGTGGTCAATCCAATTGCTACTTAAGAGATCGTGAGAAACATCGGGTCCATCGTTAGCGACATGGTCCTGATGCTTGTCAGTGAGTTCCATAAGCTAGATGAAGATAGTAACAAGGTGGTTTGGACCTTGCTCAACATAAGTATGTTTTTTATTTCAGCAATGTCCTAGCATTAAATTTATATTTTTCATGCTTAAACAAATTTGAATTGTTTTCTTTTCACATAGTACATATATGATGTGTACTACAATTCATGTTTGTTAATAGAATGAGTAAATTTTGAAGTAGGTCGCCAATATAAAGACGAGAAGTAAGATATCAAGAAGTGGTGTAAGAAATGGATTGCCACGAACACCATCAGCACTAACCTTAATCCCACTCTCTCGGTCTCAGAGGAGTTCCTCCATCGTGTTGACTAGTGGCATTGGCTGCAAGCCCCCTTCAACGAACCTAAGCATAAGGTAATTAGATACCTTTAAATTTCTGTACTCGTTATTATTCTCGAGTTCTAATTCAACTTATTTGCACTTGGTAGAAAAAGATAAGCGCATGAGGCTTAGAAGGTTGGTAATCACTTGCACCACTCTGGCAACATGTCATTGGATGATCGGGTAGAGAAGGAGTTCAACCTCTTCGTCAATACGGGCGTGGATGCGTATGAGTACACACACGAGAGACATAACCATGACAGGGCGGTACATCACCCTTATCCCTTATTTACTGCATTCAATATTTATTTACATTTATCCCTTTGAAATTTGTACGTTGCTCAGAATGAGGCTTAGAGGCTCCTGGACCAAGCGTTTGCGGAAAGACTTGTAGCAAGCCAAATGGTCGATGATGATGAAGTTTGCGACTCCTCATCTACCCAGCTGCCATCTTCGCCCGAGGAGACGCAATTCTAGATCACTAGTAGAGTCGTTGTCCCCAAGAAGGGATGGGTCTGGCCAAGAGTTGGGAGGGGTACTTTTCTTGTCGTAGAGGGAAGCAGGATGCTCGAGCACATCATATGTGGATTCGACTAAGTTAGAATAGGTCCTACAAACTCAGGCTTGGTCCTTTAGTGCTTGAACGAATAGTATGAGATCACGAGGAAGCAACATTAGTTTATAGACATGCTGATCGCACAACTCCCCCAAAGGCCACCATCCCGAGATGACGACACTGACTTTTCTACACCATGAAGTTTTATGTAGTAAACTCTGTTTTTTTCTTGACTTCAATACTTTGACTGTTTAGATGCTTTCAATGTCTGTTTGAATATTTTATTTCATGTATTCTATATTTTATTTTGGACATTTATATTGAATGCATAATAATTTTGTGGATTTGAAGCTGTATGATAGACTAAATGCAAATTTGAGTGTAGGAAAATGCACGTTTGGGTGCACGAATTACAAAACTTGCATTCCAGATCTGTTGATCGTTTAGCCGGCGGAAACATGCGTTGGTCAAGAATTCGATCCTTGTCGACTGATTAAAGGCGTCGAAAAGTATGTTGTAACTAGTTATCGTTGACAATTTATACTATCACCTATTGCTTTGTGGAAAATTTAGAATTAGACAATTACCATATAATTAATATGTTAATTAATAATTTAAGTCATTTGAGATTCTATAGATGAAAACTAATACGAGCAAGGCCAACGGTCGGTGTCGGGACGTTGTTGGGGTTTCGGTGCTGGTGCTGGCACCGTGTACAAAAAACTAACACCGGTGCGGGGAAATTAGTCCCCTTCTACGGGGAGCCGGTATCGAGGCACGGAATCCAACAAAAACAAGAAAGAGGAAGGGGAGAGAAGCTAGACGAGCCAATGCATAGAGAGAGGAATAGACTGAATCTCTCATCTGTTCCTACATAACCCAATGATGGGAAGGGTTCGCCGTTGGCCTCGTGTTCCTACTGACGTCGACGCTCAGAGCACTCTTTGACTCTTTTACGTCCAAGGCATTAAATACATTGGGATGTTTTTAATGTGTTTCCCATATTGATTAAAGAGTAAACTAAAGTTGAGTTTATATTGTTTCTCTTTTATCCTTCTGTTCAAGACTTGATTTGGTTGTGAGCCCAACCCAAGCCCACATGGGCGCCGCCGCTGTCTGTTTGGGACGGGTTGTGCCGGGCTCGAGCCTGGGTTGTGGGTAATACCCGGCTCGCGGGGTGGCGAAGCTTAGAATCTGATTCAAACCACCCACGTAATTTCTCTTATACCCCTACTTGCATTCTCCTATAATTGAGCTCTTGGAAGCTCATTTGATATTCACGGATTCCCCTGCTCCCAAATTCCAGACCTCCCCATATTTCCTTTTCGTTTTCTACTTTCCTCATAGGTACTATTGTTTTGTTCGTTCTACATCCGAAACTGTGAGTGGGTAATATCTCGGATCAGAAGCTGTGATAACTCGGGGAGCAAACCGACGTGTTCGTTACCTCAGACACGCCGTACTTGTTTGCTTCAAGCCAGTGTGCTTTCAACCACGCCACAACTTACCTCTTCTGTTTGTTGCTCTACAAAACTGGTGTATTCGTTCCTTTATTTGCTACTTTTATTTACTCTGTTGTCTGTTGCCTGTTTCGCATCTGGTTAATTCGAATATTTATTTCCTACACGTTGGACTTGCTCTAATTATATACATTTATTTATATAAGTGAATCTTTAAACATATCATAAGCTGAATTAGTCAACATGAGATTGTCTCCTCCTAACAGCCGTCTTGCTAGTGATCGCATTACTAGTTATATACTCCCTCTACCAATTTGGTTACGAATACAATATATATCAATTTGGTAATAAATACAATATTTTCAAGTCTTACTCTTACATATCTATCCATCTATTAATTTGGTTTGTAAATATAATATTTCTGAAGTACTACAAGTCTTACTTTAATCTTGTCTCTATTTCTCTGTCCATCAATTTGCTTATAAATACAACACTTCTCAAGTCTCATTTCTTAATACACTCCTATCTATCTACCTATCCATTTGGTTATAAACACAACAATTGTAGAATCACTTTTGCAGAGAAGAGAGGCCAATTTAAGAAATGGGGCTTAAGAAGTTTTTATCTCACAAGATAAAGGTTGAAGATCTCCAGCCCGGTGATCACATCTATACATGGAGAGGATTCTTTTATGCTCATCACGGTTCGTACAATATTGATCAACATCTTTTCAATATCCTAGCACATTAATTTCCACCTAAACAAGCAGTTGTTGTTTTTAATTAAGAAAAAAAGTGTTATATCTTATTGATTTTCATTTGTTGTGAAATTGCAGGCATATATGTGGGAGACGGACAGGTGATTCACTTCGGCACAGTATCACAGGCGGAGGCCGTGGAGGCGGGCCTGTTCGATAGGATGGTAGAGAAAGCTAAGCAAAAGATGTTTCAGGCATCAATCTGTTCCAACTCTGGGACGAGCACCAAATGCAAGAAATGCAATATCAATGACAAGTCCAAAGAAATGTCCAGGAACTGCGTTGAATGCTTCCTGCGCGGAGGCGATCTGTACTGCTACGAGTACGGAGTGAACCTGTTTCATCAGCAGCTGAGGAGGGCCGGGACGTGCACGGCAGAGGTTGCGTCGGAGGTGGACAAGATCCTGCACCGGGCCGAGTACTTGCTGAACCACAAAACCGGGTTCGGGAAATACGATGTGTTGAAGCGCAACTGCGAGGACTTTGCGTTGTATTGCAGCGTCGGCATCGTTGGTGTGGGCCAAGGAGCCAGCGGTCAAGCGGCTCCGCTCAAAAAGACTATGGCTCGAGTGAAGGAGATCGAAGTGGAGGATTTGGTGATTGAGTTGCAAGCAGCTGAGAGTACTAATTAATAACACCGATCCAACGCAGGAGTGATATATAAATAGATAATATGTGGTCAGTGCATGTGTGAGTAGTAATATTTAAAATGTGAGTGTTGTTAGTTTTGAGTATTTTCGTACTTTTTCATGGGATTTTGTGTTTGATGTTTGGTTTTGAATAATATGTGATATTGTTGGGTATTGTATCAGATCATATGATTTGTTCATCATTTTAGTTTTGTTGCGTGAGTTAATATTCAAAATTTCCTACTTTTTCATGGGATTTTGTGTTTGATGTTTGATGTTTGGTTTTGAATAATATGTGATAATGTTGTGTATTGTATTAGTTAATATATGATTTGTTCATCATTTTAGTTTTGTTGTTTGGTTTATCTTCTTGGTCTAGTTCTTTTTGTTATATGATTTATCTTCTTCCTTGCTTCATATGATTTGATATGTGTGACATAATTCAAAAAGCTTATTATAATCAAACAAAGCATAGTTATCGAGCTTAGTGGTAATAAAAAAATTACTCCTAAATTAACCTTTAAAGTGGATGTTATCAATGTTTTTATTTTTATTTTTGAACCTTTTACAATTATAAACTCAAAGGTAAATTTGAGGATGTTAAAAGATCTCCTCTATCTTTTATCTTAAAAGGTTTTTAAGTCAATGTGTAGGCGAAAAAAATAGATATGCTATTCTTTTTTCTTCAGAAATTGAGTTCTCGTTATGGTTGGATAGTCGATTTCAAACCTAACGAGAATATTTTCCGAATGTGTTAACTGTTCTTGATGGGTCATGGAATAAGTCCCGTGACATCGTAAACTGTTGGACTCCTAACGTCGACAATGTTCGGTAAGAGATGATTGAGTTGCAATGTAGTGACAAAATCAACTTTTCTCATTCATTCACAAAACTTACTAAAACGAAAGGGAAGGAACATAAAATTACATGAAACGAGTCTACTGGGTCAATCTTGGTACCATAAGTCGACGACTCACCTACTTTTGAACAACTTCATGTCGTCATGGGTAATCGCATCCAATCGTCTTACGGATAGAAGATGCTCAATGTGTGTGATTTAGTACATATCACAATCCCTATTGACGGTCGACTAGGGTACTCTCTCTTTGGGCAAACGCTTTCGGGACATCTTCTCATTAGGGATACTGACAACATCAAGTAGCCCGGGAATATGGGTGGTAAAATTTTCCATCGCCACTTCCCACCTTTCTTCTATGGTGTACCTGATATTAGAGTCGTACACCAAAATAACCCAGATAAAGACCGAAACTGAGCACCACCCAATGCCTATTGTCTATGTTCAGGGGAAGTATATACCAATCGCACCCGCCCAAGTGAGAAGAAATGGTTCCTCTTTTCTATTGTTGTACTCCATCACAAGGTCCTCCTGGGGGGATCTCCTCTACAATAGGGAAAGTAGTCACCCGGTGCAGAAACCTCGTTGCAAACAAGATGTCGAGGACACAACCTTCTCGTAGAACATCTCTTTATGGAAATTGTGGTACGTCCTAAGAAAAAGAAGGGACGCATCAATATGTTGGTAGGTTAACGTGAAAAAAGAAGTCAAAATAACATATCAAATGATACACATATGCAAAATTTGGTTAAGTTGGAGTGTATTAGGTATCGTTAAAATGTGAACCGTCTTGATTCTACCCGATAATAAATAATGTCATCTGTTGTATAAAACTGCACTCATCGTGTCCTCTGGCCAGATTCTAACGGTTAGAAGCTTGACAATCCAGATCAGGTCGCTTTAAGGACCTTGACATCGATCGATTTAGATTTATCGATAAGGTTCGCTATCCAACAATAACGAGAACCTTTTAGTGTCTGATTTCCTTAACGCATTTACGTCAGCTCCAAATTTACCTCGCAATGTAAGATCGAGCAACCTTCAATGCTTCTTGTAGTGTTCAGACTCGACGACAGTGACATAATCTTTTGGGAGGGTAATTTAAGGCTCTTCCGGAGAAGAAAATGGTTGCTTATCGGAGCAAGCGACCAAGGAGCGCACATTTTCGACGAGAAGGGTCTGGGTGCCACGCACAAGCTACACCTCATTATGAAGCTTCTCTAACAATTTTAAAAAAATGTTAACACCAGCTATAAGAGCGTGGGATGTGTTGCTTTAGCTCGCCATGGTAAGGATTTAAAGTTGCGTTCAGAGAGAGTTTCAACTGGAGTGTTTGTGAGGGGGTTAGTGTAATTTGGATGGAGAGTTTGAATATTCATTAAATACAGTAAGCGTCATGATCGTGTAGATAGTGAAAAGTCGTAATCGTGAGACAATGTCACATGTTATCCATAGGTTTGAAGATCATCAAAGTTTCTAGGTGTTTTTGGCGCTTCAAAACCCAAAACCGTTGTTTAGAAATGTTTGATACTGAACATGCCTGTTGCAGCAGTCGGTAATTCAATGTTGTCAGCATCTCCTATCATGCCAATCACGTCCAACCATACCCGATAGTATAGAATTTTAAATAATTTCAGACCTTATCCAATGTTAAACGATAGCCCCAAATGCATTTAGAAGGTATAAGACTCGACCTATGTTCTTTTTCTAGATGTCCTTTAACAGATTGTTGGAAGGTAATATTATGAAGGTTCAACTCTAGATGGTCAAACATTCAAGGTTTCGGAAATCTCTAGAAAAATTATAAACATCCGGTACTTTTTTTTTTTTAAAGTAACATTCAGTATTTCAAGATAAACAAATACTAGAACATTTAAAGATGATATACTACAACTTTCATGATCATCACAATATAATTTGGATAGTACAATATATGATATATTACAACTTTCATGACCATCACATAATGTTTTAGCCTCTAGTGTTAGGGTGTAACAAGTTATGCTCAATAGTTGTTGTCACACACAATGAGCTCCATACTATCATATCGTGTTGTCTCTTGATGAAGGATCTTACACTCCAACGTAAGATTTCAGAACGATGCCTCTACGAGATCACCCCTCCAGATAGTTCAAATGAACAGCATTTTTTGTGTGTCAACTTGATACGAGGTACTTGCTGAAGAAGTTCCTCATGCGTTAAATGATGTAGTCTTTCTCGGGAAGACTACATCGTTAGTTGACACACACATCACGAACGACTATAAGAGTGCATCCAGACGGTTTTAACAATAGTTAGAGTATGTGCAAATTTGGTTTGCTTGGGGAGTGGGGTTGAGGTGAAGTGGAGAGAATGGGGCAGAATTATTTGGAGATGGCAGATTAGGATTCCATAATCATCATATGCCATTTTTATTCGTATGACAGAAGATTTGATTCTGATTATTGATGAGATAAAACCTTCTTCGGATACGCTCAAGCGCTTTACGGTGGTATCCAATCCAAATATGAAACTCATCACATGTTAAAAGCCAAGATTCGGGCAAATATAGCGAGGTCAGTTTCCACACATTACCTATATATTTGATGGCAGTTCAAATTCAAAGGTATGTTTCGATGCGTTAGGATACTAATCGACGTTGCCTTTTAGATCATCTTAATTATGGTAGGGGAACCATTGTCAAGCTTGACCCATCTCTTTCTACTTATACCATTAACTCTCTTGCAAACCTTACACAGAACCCCATGTTTCATCAAAGTTGTCCTCCCCTCCCCTTCTCTCCTATCTTAATCTCATATCTTAATAGTCCGATAAAATCAATCATTCTTCCTACGTTTGAAGGCTACATCGTTAATTGATACACATAAGAAATATCTCAAGCTTGATGGAAAGATTCTCTTCGTAGAATCTGTCTTTAATGTTTGGGCTGACAACACTATCTTATCTTCTAGCTCCTTACCTACCAACTTCTGCATTTTGTTGTCATATTCAATTGAATTTGTATTGCATGTTCTTTGTTTTAAAATTTATAAACTTGTACCTTTTATTCGAAGTAGCTTAAGTAACGTTTTTATCTCAATAAGTCACCATCTGCATTTTAACTATCGTGGTACTTAATATATATAATCTCGGAATGGAAATGCTAAACTATTAGCCAACCCATTTCCATCTTATCTCTTTTCCCCTAAAAGTAAGTTTTCACAAATAAATTAGAAAACTTCTGTGCTGGCTTAGATCGAGAAAGGCTTGTATGTATATGTATATTCACATTTAGTTATCAACCGTGGCAAATCGGTAAATCCAGGATATTGAATCATGTCTTATATTTTCATCTATAATTATTCTTTACAAAAAGATTTTGTTTTGGTCGACTTTACAAAATAATCAAGGAAACCATCTTCTACAATGCTATACGTAATATTCAATAAAAAAAAAACTAATAATCAAATAGTTTCTTCATTTTGATATTGACTGAAATGGATACAAGCAGACGATCCAATTAATCAACCCATTTATTACAATGCACACGATAATCATACACCAACTAGAGCAAATTTTAACTAATTAAAACAACTAGGATGTGGTTAAAAAAAAAAAACTACTTAAGATTTATAGCGTCACACACCCTTGAAGTAAGCCAAGACGCCCACAAGTGGCGCGTTGATGTATGTGGTCGGTTCCGTCGACCTGAAATCGGTTCGGTCGTCGGCGAACTGATCGCTGTCGTCAGGGCCTCCGGGAACAGCTCCGACGAGCAAGTTGGGGTTGGGATTGACCGTGAAGATGTATGGCGTTCCGTCCGTGCAAGCCATCTTTTTGGGGTGGTTACGCATGGAAGGTAGCGACGACGCCCGGTGATGAAGCCGCTGAGGGAACTTTTGTCCGTACCCTACCATGTACGACATGCCCAACGGATTTTTTCCTAGTATATAATCAATCTGTTCACGACAAAAAATAAAGATGACTAAATAAATGTTCCGGAACCATATTATAAGTCAGGGGAAACTCCAAAAACACACGTATTATCACATATTATCTATCATTTTGTAACCGTGGTTTTATTAACTAAAACGTACAGCCCAACGAAAATAAATTATCTAAACCTGTTATTTTTGTACAAAAAAAACTAAAGTACCCTTATTTGAGTTTCAAATTTCCGAAAGAAATGCCATTGGATACGATTTTTTTTTTCCGACGATCTGGATGGACCCGAATGAACTTGACAAACATAATGGCTTGATTTTTATATTTTGGGGTTTTTTAAAAAAAAATTTATATTCAAGAGATATTTCTCGTATTTTTAACAAAAATAACAAGTTTTGATAATTACTATTTTGATAAGGAATGTGTTTCTAATAGTGAATGAAATGACGGTTAGAAATTGATAATAAGTGATAAAACACTGTATATTTTTTGGAGTTAACCCTATAAGGTATAACCATATTTTTCATTACAATGCACGTACCTGAGATCTTGCGTATTGTACTATTTTTGCCGGGTCGGCAACAACGTTGCCACAACTAACTTGTCGGTGACTTCTGCTGGCACTTAAATATTTTGAATAAACAAGGGCCAGAAATGAAACTGCTGCTGTGCATTGCATGTTGCTTCCTACAGGTTTATGTAGAAGCCCACCTACAAAAATTCCACACACAACTTTGTATTTACTTTCAATTTTTTTTCGAGTTTGACTCGTGGTCTCGTATTTGTCTATATGTACCTACAATTTTGAGGTCAGAGGATCGAACCTGGACTGTACTTGACCCCTTTCGTGGGCGAATCGGGCAATACGAGGCATATAAACTGATCCGATTTGGGGACAAATGGGGTAGACTCAGCAGGATTGTCAATCACCCACTAAGACCAAAACCTATGTTAGGACATAAATATGTACCTCGGGAACTGATTCATGTACCATGATTTTAGTGTAAGAATTTACATGAGAAATAAGTACGTTGATACCAGCTTGCTTGCTGTCCCATCCAAATTCTCCAGGATTGTCGGGCACATTACCGATGTTGTTCTTCACAAATGTCCAATATTTTTTGTTATTGGTCGCTTTGTATAGCCAAGCTCCTGCCCATATCAGCTCATCCTATGATATTCAACCAAAAATGTTTAGCTGTTTTTGCTCATACAACAAAAACTTGAATATGAGTTACGATTTATGAACTATACAGTGAAATATCAAAAACATAATGATGCCATTTTTGGCATTATTATTCATTAAAAAAAAAAAGAATTTATACGAGTTATGATCATTATTCACAAAAAAAAAATTGTATACGAGTTATGGTTTATTAAATTTTTATGCGAAAGTGAACATTGTTTATATCAATCAAGAGTATATACATGTGAGTCATAAAACAACTTGGATATATATAAAAGTTACGATTTATGAACTATACAATAAAGTATAAAAAACATAATGATGTAAAAATTGTATGTGTTGATCATAAACATTTTTTTTTTGAAAATACCATGGATGTACATATAGTCTATTAAACAAACAACATGTATGAAATCCACAAAATCCAACATGTATTAAATATATACAAAAATGCTGTAGTGTGAACTTAAATCCTAGGTGTTTCGTACTCAAGTTTAAATGTTTGACCAATTAGATAAGCAGATTTTTATATGGATAAATACGTCAACATATCATATAATGTTTGACCAATTAGATAAACACGTCAACATACCATATAACCTCCCCAATTGCAGTAAAACGGACACACTTTATCCCCAAGGCTGTCATTGTAGTTTCCCCGGAAATTATTGGCAAAGTCAAACACCTTACATCAAAAAGTTCACAATCAAAATTAACCCATATACATATACACAATACTTTTGTAATAATTTGGTTAATTAATTATACTCACGCGGGAGGCTCTCTGGACGAGGAGATCAGCATATTTTGGGTCAGCCCTTCTGAGTGCAATGGAGGATGCGGCGAGAGCGGCGGCGATCTCGCCGGAAACCTCGGTACCAGGGTGGGTTTGGTTGATAACGTAAGTGTTACGAGGAGTGTCCATCTCCTCAGGCCTCTCCCAGCAGTTGTGATCTAGGTAGGGTTCTCCGATGCCGACCACGACCACGTTGGGGTTGCTTGTGCACTTTAGGAAGTAGTCCGTGCCCCAGCGGATAGCTTCCATGGCGTGTTGTAGGTCAGGTCCCATGGATCCCCCAAATTCTATGACACTCCATGCCAACATTGTTGTCGTGAATGCCATCGGAAAGTTGAACTTCAGGTTGTCTCCGGCGTCGTAATAACCTCCCGACAAGTCCATCTGGTAGAGGATTCATATCAATTCACATTAGTTGTCCAATAAATATGATCTTAATTGAGACAATGAAATTTTTGTTGCCGTGGAATACAATAATGATAATAATTTCTATAATCAGATTTGGATGAATGTAAATCATATTATCACGTAATAACCAGATCAAATCATACTGCACAAACAATACAACACATGAAATAAGTCCCGGATAAACACAAATAACAACAATTATGGTAATTAAATTAGAATAAATATTAGTCTTGATAAGTTGACAACAAAGAACTTTTTTTATTGAATAAATTAATGGGCATTGTTATAGTAATTAATAATAATAGAATACATGCCTTTTTAGTCCACACAACCTAAACCCATCATCAAAAATAGGGTAAAAATCGCGACATCATAAAATTTACCATTAAAAAATAAGAGTAATTTGCTAAATGACCTTAGAATAATAAAGTGTTTGTAAAATGACTTTCAAGTTTGAAATATTTATAAAATAGTCTTTATTTTAACATTATTCTCATTTTAACCTTAATGAATCACGCTTGAATTATATCCGATCGAGATTTCATTAAGAGTAAAATAGTAACTTCCGCGTGTTATAAAAAACTGAAGATCACGAAACTAAAGTTTTTTACTATCAAAGTCTTAAAAATAAATCAATACTTACACCAATATCAGAACCGTCTGGTAGAGCTGAATCTTTTCTCCAAGTCATTCTCTGGTTACGAGGCAATTTTCCTGATCTTTGCCCTTCAAAGAATAAAATACTCTTAGTCAAAGCATCCGCATAATTAGGGGTAAAATCTGCTACCACAGTCCCTACAAACATCAACAACATGAACACACCCAAGCATGTTCTTTGCTCCATACTGCTCAATAAATAAAACCCAGAAAAAAGGGGGTATTGGAGATATATATGGAATCAACAAATCATATATATATAGTCCTCTCTTTGACTCTTGATACAAATGTTAGAGAAGCTTATGAAGAAGAGGATTGAGGCAGGTGAATATTTATATAGGAATATTATAAGGTAAAAATTCGGATTCAGTGTATATTAATTGGGAATCTCTCTTTTTGGTAGTTAAGAAGTAATTATAAGAAACACAAAGCTGCACAATTAATGCATAATATATACTCAATATTCTTCCTTTATAGCTAGCTTACCTTCCTTTTTACACATACACAGGTTACATTTTAATTAAAGCATTTAACACATAATTGATGCATGGATCAAAAGGATAAACATAAATTTAATTACCGAATTTTAGTGGCCTTATTAAGGTCCGTGGATGGCTAATAAGGTAGCTCCAATTTGTCCACAACAAGATGGAATATTCATAGTAATTATGTTAAGAGCTTAACAAAGAAAACTTGGATCAGAATTAGTACATGCAACGAATGTAATTTGAGGGTTTTCCCATGCAAGTTAATTACAAGTGGATCTTCAGAAACCATAATAATCCACTCTGGTTAGGATTAGGGTTACAACGCAGCATCTTTTATGATTTTGAAGGAGTTGCACTTTAGAGAGCACAGGACGATGAAACTGTAATAATAATTAATTCCTTTATGCATATTTATATTCACATATTGGACGTTGATATAAAAAACTGTCCAAACGCTGCCGTCAAATTGCTCAAAAAATAAACCGCTACAGTCAAGAAAAAAAAAACTTGTTAAAACGCTCAATTTTAATAAATGAGACTGGACTGAATATTTTTAAACAGATGGCTGCATGAGCATAAATATGAACCAATAAAACATACGTGAACATGAATCCATATAAAGTAGTGCATTTATATACACGCATTAAATATAACGAGTAGTCACCAAAAGTGTTCAAATGGTCACGAAATGATAAAGAACTTTTTTTTTTTTGAAGCCAATATAAAACTTTTAATTATAAGAGAGATAAACTTTTTTTGGGTTGAAAAATTGTCATATATATTATATATTATGTATCAAGACATATATAATAACTTTTGAAACGGTAATAATCCTTACAATCCTTATACTTAGTGGGAATAAAAATCCATACAGTCAACTTCTTACTGAGCATAACCCACGTACTACTTACAAGCAGATTAGACTTAATAGCACAATAATTGTGCACCAATAAAACAATAATTGCGTACCTAAGTCAGACTAAGCTGACACCTTATTAATGGCTACACGCCGCCTACGCGCTGCTCGTTCCATCGCTCCCACGCGCCACAAGCTCTCCCGCCACCACGCACCCTAGAACCCACTTTCACGCTCATCTTCTCAGGATCCAGAAGGAGAAACAGATCTGATAAGAAGCAACCGCCGACGAAGAGAAGCCCAACAACGATGGACCACCGAAAAGAGTAAAAAATATACATTGCGACGGCGGTGATGGAGAGAAAAGCAAAGTCTAGTTATAGACAAGAAACTGAAAGCCTCAAAAGAGGAGAGATGCCGAAAGAATTGAATAAAGACAAACTTTGATCATCAAAAAAAGAAAAAAAAAGACAAACTTTGAGTTTCAACATTGAAGGTAAAAGAATTGAAGCAAAAGTAATATTATAAGGTCCGATTCGAATAAAAAAACAATATTTGAGTTTTTTTGGAATAAGAAGAATATTATTACTTAATTGGTGTCCGCAGACAAGATTGACATGAGAGCATTCAGTACAGACGGTACCAAGATGTTGGGTTCAACAAGTATTAAAACAAATCTGGCTAAACAATGGGTTGTTTTATTTGTTGTCATTTGAACAAAAACCATAGAAACATTATTCATCCAGCTTAATATCACCTTGCATTCTTCTGTGACTCGGCCTTGGGGAGACCGTAGCGTTTCTCGGCAATTGATGGCCTTCACAAGGGCTTGACAGTCCGATTCAACCACGACATTTGATACATTTGCAGACCTGAGCCAAAAGAGAGCTTCTCGAGTCGTCAGGGCTTTCACCGTTGCTGGCTGAGGTCTCCGAGCACTTTCAACATTTGGGCTTCAAGAAAAATACCAACATGGTCTCGTAGTAACCAACCTAAACCTGTTGCTAACCCTAGGCCATCCAAAGCCACATTAACATTTAATTTTACTATCGAGAGGGCTGGTTGTGTCCAAGTTGCCAGAGGCTAGGGATGCTGAGGCAGAGAAGAACCTATTGTCTGGGCTGCTGCCCACTCGTGAACCTTCATTCTATAACGGTTCAAAGCTTTAGATGGGGAGATATGGACCTGATTCCACACGAGCTCATTCCGAGCTCGCCATATGGACCCACACATGATTAATATAAATTCCACATCATCGGGATTACCAATTCGTATTAATGGAGCTACCCAATCAAAGAATGCTTCGGATGATGGCTCCAGAATCGAGCCTACGAGCTCCCAACACTCTCAAGCATAGAAACACGAATGGAACATGTGAAAAGGGTCTCTAAATGGGCACTGTAGAATGGGCATTCGCCTTGGAGGAGTACCGGACGGTCTCGGAGATTGTCTCATGTCGGTATCGAGTTGGTGAAAAGTCTCCACATGAGATTTCAACTTTTGAAGCAGCTGTGTCGACCATAATTTCCTCCATAAGATGTCACAAGTGTCATGATGCCAAACTCCAGAGATAGCACGACAAGCCTTATAAGCGCTCTTGATAAAAAAGTTTCCCAAGGCTTCATCATGCCAACCCCAACCATCCCTATCATCGGAA
>JAYMSW010001801.1:0-15290 GCA_036897725.1 Erodium texanum | reverse complement strand
GGGACTTCTTTTCGCACAATTACGGATACGAAAAGAATGGTAAAAAATGGGAAAAATGGATTCAATTGTCAACTGCTCCTTTCGTAAATAGGATTGACTATGGATTCGAGCCATAACACAAGGTTCCATAGTGAATGGGAGAGTACTCGGGACCAACAAAAAATCAAATTACTTGTGTGTGTAAGATTGAGTGTTCTCTATAACAAATCTCGTTATCAACATAGGTCGTCAGTAGCTACCTTCTTCTCCTTCACAGAAGGGAAGCACTTCCGATTTAAGCTATTCGAGACATGTGCCTCAATTCAGACTCGAGGACCATATCAGTTCACAACAGACACGGATGTTTCTACAACTACTCTAGTATGTACAGCTGAACCTACACAACCTGATAAGCCATGAGATCCCAATAGATATCTTGAAATGTAGTCTAATACAAACTCTCTTTGTGGTGCAAACTATGAAACTCTTTTTTGTTGGATTAGCACATTGTGTTGGAACTTGTTGAAAACAAGTTTGTTGTGTGTGTTCACATAGGTCCAACAATATGTGTTATACGTTCCAACACAATGTGTTGTAGGTACCAACAAAGTGTATGATAGAATCCAACAAAAACAAGAGTTCGTAGTCCGAACCACAATGAATGATTTGTACTCTAGACCAATCCTAGATATCCTAACTTTCTGGTTGGGCATTAAAAGTCGTGACCTCTTTCGAGTTTGTAAAAAATAAAATAAAAATTCATTCTGACAGTTCAAAGTAGCATTCAAAAGTACAATGTTCCTAAACCTCTTTTGAGATGACATCTGACTTATATCATCAACCAGTGTGATCTAAGAAATATCATAATCAGACAATTCTCAAATACCAGACATGTTATCGAACCCATTCATGGACAAGAATAAATTCACTTTTCTGCAAACAGACATTTTTATATACTTTGTAGTGGCACAATGCCAACTTTGAGTTTTGGGATTACAGACACCACGGAAAATTATTCTTCTAAGTCATGTCAAAGTGAAACACCATAACTATGAGGGCACCTGAGCATAGACCACTATGCCTTTTCCTTATTTTAGATTCTAACTTTTTCATCCAGTCAAAAAACCTAAACACAACTCAGTAGTTGAATGACAAACAGATCTGGTCCAATATTACAGTGGGTTGAAAAAGTACAACACTCTGAAGTACAAATAAAGCTACACCATCAATCTAATTTTTAATTGTTCTAGCAACAGAAATTTACCTCCATCTTCACTAAAGATGCTGTAAGAAATATATTTGCAAGATAAGTAAGATAAGGATAACAGAACAAACCAAGTTCATAATAGAAGTCTCCAATCCCCAAGAGCTCCGCCCAGAAACCCTTATTTGAAGCCAGGGGATCTACTCCTACTTTAGCACACATCTCATGGAATTGTGATCGAAATGCAGGGTTTTTCCGAATGTCATTCTGTACAAAACAATACCAACCATCAGCATTATCGAACATCCCAGCCTCTGAAAATAAAAACCTTCTGCATTCTTCACCTTATCATTAAGGCAGTGGTAATTAACAGTTTTGAGTCCTTTCTTTTTGGTACAAAATCAATCAATCAAGTATTGGAATCCAAAAGCACCACCAATCAACTTAAAAAATGAAACCTTTTTCCAAAAATATGACGCTAAATATCTCCTAATCACAACAAACTTAATGTTTCAAAACGACTAATTAAGTGCAAAATTGCTATTTCCCATCCAAGAATTAAATTTGTCTAGAGCCCAAAATGTGCTCATCAGTATTCAGTCTAAATCACACACCCGACCAGAAAATACTCAACAGCTAAATAACTCTAAATAAAAAAAAATGTTTTTACCACTAATTAGGTGCACAATTACGTATCAAAAATGCCATTTCCCGTCCATAAGAGCAAAATTTTAGCTAAATACTGTATATGGAATTAAAAATAATAACTACTGTTTTAATAATAGAATTAAAACACCCGAATTTTGAAAACAAATTTCCAGACCCGAAATACATTCAATCTGAAACCAATACGATCAAACTACACTGATTCAAACAGGACCCAGCAAGGACATAAAAAAAAACTAAGTATAGACCTTGTGTTTGCGAGCAAAATCTTCGAGCTGGGTGCGGAACGTGGAAAGCTGTTCCTTCATGAGATCGGTCCTTATCTTGGCTACATTTTCACCCAACAATCGGTACTGATCCTGCAAAATAATTTACAGGAAAGAGAGAGAATAACATAGATGAATCAGAAATAACATACAGGGAGAAGAAGACGAAGATTACAAACCCTAGCAGCAGCAGCCGTCTGTAAGCCGCCGATTCCTGGTCTTCTCCTCATTTTCTTCTGGTTCGGTTGTTTTTGAATTCGAAGTTCACCGAACAGATTTGCAGATTGCCTGAATCTGAAGATAGCATGTGAGGCAAATCTGGAAATGGAATCGGCAGCTGAGAACGAAGAGGCTTCTCTGCAATTGCAAAGGTGAAATGTGTGAAAGATAAAGGGGAAAGGTAAATTAGACTAAACTGTAGGGCTATAAAGGTCATTTCGCTTCGGTAATTTTAATGTCATGACTCACGTGGGCCTCAATCAACTTGGATCTTAGTTACGAATTAATCGTATGGGAAGAACTACATGGATCCCCTCCTCAGTGGGCTTGGGTCTAGCCCGGCAGGACAATGACCTTTTCCTTTGATACCCATTGGGCCACTCTCTTTTCTTGGGGCAGGGTCATTGATGAGTTCACTGTAGGCCCAAGTCATGAGCCTGGAAAAATATATTTTTTTTATAAAGCCTGGAAAAATAATTATAAGTAGTATAATTACACATTTGTATGCATATATGGATGTGATTTATTAGAAAAATCATAAGAATCAATGCATATAAATGGATCGATCCTACCATAAAAATAATAATCTTTTTCTTTGTAACATAAAAAAAATTATCAGTAGTAATATAATTAATTACAAAGTTGTATGCATATAATAATGGATGTGATTTATTAATTTCCCAGGAAAAAATAAAAATCATATAAATGCATCTATCTACCATAAAAAATAATAATAATAATAATAATAAGCACTATAACTACACATTTGTATCCTTGAAAAATCATAAAATGGCAATGCCTATATATGCAACATACCATAAAAATTATACGTAATATTATTACACATTTATATGCATGTGACCTCACTATCCCATATAAATACGAAATGAAATCAAAATTGTAGAGAACAAGAATTACACATATTTCAAAGATGAAGAGATTATTATTATTGTTGCTTATTGTTGTCGTCGGGACGTCGCTTCTGTGTGAGGCAAAGTCAAAGATAAGGGTCAGAGCGGAGAACAATCTCGGGGACAATCTCGACCTGACCCTTCATTGTAAGTCCAAAGACAACGATCTCGGGCCTCAACTTCTTCACCAAGGACAGTACTACGAGTTTTCTTTCTACCACAACTTTTGGGGCACGACTCGATTTTTTTTGCGGGTGCACGTGGGAAAATTCGGGAATTCATTGGTTCGATATTTATGATTTTGGAAGGGATCATGCTGATTTTGATTTGAGGTGGAGCATCAAAAAAGATAAACCTTGTATGTTGAATACTGAAACTAAGGAGTATGATATTTGTTACGATTGGAGATTAAATTAAATATATATGTAGCAATGAAACTCCTACTATCAATAACATGCTAATTATAAGCTATTATTAGTATGCATTATTTAAATTTGTATTATATATCTTTAACGGGTTTTTTGCCAAATTAATGCAAAGGGTGAAACAGGCATGGTTTACGAAGGGAGATAGAAACACCAAGTATTTCCATACGAAAGCGAAAGCAAGAGTTCAAAATAATCATATCAGGAAGTTGAGGAATGATGAAGGGACCTGGAAAACCTGGAATGATGGACTGGGAGACGTCCTGCAGGACTTTTATGTGAAGTTGTTCACTGATGCAAGGGTGGTAATTGGTGATTGTTTGAATGGGATTAACCAACGAGTGCCTGAGGAAGAGAATGTGAAACTTACTAGACCGATTTAGATGGGTGAGGTACGGAAAGCAGTGTTCAGTATGGGTCTAGACAAATCCTCGGGGTCAGATGGGCTAAATCTGTGTTTTTACCAGACATATTGGGATATAGTAGGCAATGATATTTTTGTACTAGTTCGTGACTTCTTCTCTTCTGGTACCATGCTGGTTGGTTTGGGAGAGACGGACCTGATACTAATCCCAAAAAAAGGTAACCCTGAATCTGTTGGAGATTTACGTCCTCTTGCTTTGTGTAATGTTGGATATCGTATTGTTTCGAAAGTAATGGCTAATAAGATGAAGTATATGTTTTCCCCTAACATAGAGTGCTTTTATACCAGGCAGAACGATAACATATAATATCTTAGTGTCTTTTGAAGTTATTCACTACTTGAAAAGGAAGGTTATATGGCGCTGAAGCTGGACATGAGCAAAGCCTACGACAGAGTGCACTGGGAGTTCTTAAGAGCAGTTATGCTGGAAATGGAGTTTGATAGGAAGTGGATTGATTTGGTTTACACATGCCTTTCGACCTCTCAGCTGAGGGTTTGTTCTTCAGGACAAGTGCTAGAACCGATTACTCCAACTAGAGGGCTCAGACAAGGTGATCCCATTTCACCTTATCTCTTTCTTATCTGTTCTGAAGCTTTGTCTGCAATGATAAATGAAGAAGTAAGACAGGGATTAATTCAGGGCTGCAAGGTAGCTCAAGGGGCTCTTATGATATCCCATCTATTGTTTGCTAATGATAGTTATATATACTGTCGAGCTATAGTGCAGGAAGCTACTCGAGTCAAGAACATATTGGCTAAATATGAGGCTGTCTCAGGTCAAGTTTTAATTATTAAAAGTCTAACGCTTTCTTTAGTGGGAATGTGCATGCTCCATTGAAAGATCAAATATGTAACATTCTTGGGGTACAAGAGGAGAACCGGAGAACAATGTATTTGGGACTCCCAAATATTGTGGGACAGAACAGAAAACAAGCCTTCCAATTTATAAAGGATAGTCTAGAGAAGCGGGTCCAATCTTGGGATAACAAATTCCTATCTCGAGTTGGTAAAGAAGTGTTGATCAAGGCTGTTGCCCAAGCATACCAGCTTATGCAATGGGGGTGTTCATGTTATCAGATGGCTTACTAAATGAGCTCCAAAATATTATGGCTCGCTATTGGCGAAGAGGATCGGGTGCAAATAAAAAAGGAATACATTGGGTTCAGTGGGAAAAGTTATGCGAATCTAAAGATCAAGGAGGTTTGGGTTTCCGAAATTTAAAGGATTTTAATATGGCGTTGCTAAGTAAACAAGGATAGTGCTTGATAGAGGACAACACCTCTTTTGCATCAAGGGTCTTTTGGGCTCGATACTATAGAGATAGTACGTTTTGGGAAGCAAGCATCGGGCACAACCCTAGTTATGTATGGATAAGCATTCTCGGAGCACGGGACTTACTCAAACTTGGGGCAAGGAAATCTATTGGGAATGGTGAGCAAACTAGTATTATTGATGATCCATGGTTGCTGGGCGGAGACCCATATTTTCACCTGAGATAGAGTAATATACAGGAACAAAAGGTGTGTGAATTAATGATTACGAATGAAAGAAGATGGGACTGGTCCAAAATTGAAGCAATAGCAGATCCTCAGATGTTAAATGCTGTGGCGGAGATCCCTTTGAGCTATACTCGAGAGTTAGATGGTTGGTATTGGAGAGGAGAGAAGACAGACATTTTTTCAGTGAAATCTGCTTACCGGTTAAGAAGAGATCAAACGGGAGCCTAGTCGAGTAGTGAGTCAGACCTGATCTGGAGAAGGATATGGACTACAAACGTGCCTAACAAGATCAAGATGCAGACATGGCGAGTACTTGTTCAGTTGCTGCCGACCCGAGATAAGCTAAGACAACGACGAGTTGATGTTACTGCGGTTTGTCCCTTATGTCTTATTGTAGAGGAGACAATATCACATTTATTTGGCAGCTGTGAGTATACACAAAGATGTTGGGAGAGCCTGGGATGTATCATTGATGCCTCAGACTCCGAGGATGTGCTACATTGGGCGGGACCTGTTTTTAGGAGTGTCACATTAGATCTACTGGAGAATATAATATCCATGTGGAATGGTATATGAATGGAGAGGAACAAAAGAGTCTGGAACAATACTGCCACTGATCCGGCTCAGTGTATGAGTAGAGCTCGAGCAATGCTAATCACCTAGCAGAGGGCGATTGAACGACGGGCGAACGGACATGGTCCGGGAGTTTGCGACTCATCGAGATGGACCAAACCGATGGAGGGCTTCTTGAAAATAAACTACGACACATCACTTGATGATGAATCTAGACGAGTAGCTATGGCCTGGGTGTGTAGGAACGGAAATGGAGAATTGATCAATGTTAGAAAGTTTATATATCCAGGGTATTTTACACCAAGAGAAACTGAAGCTATTGCAATCCGAGAAAGTGTGGGATGGGCAAGCTGGTAGGGGCTATCCAAAGTCATTTTTGAATCTGATCGTATGGAGGTAGTCAATGCTGTTCACAGTAAAGAAGATGGCAACTCTCAATTTGGCTTATTGATCCAAGATATTCGGGTGATGATGCAGGTGATTCTAGATGGAGCTTTAGTATACACAAGGAGAACGACGAACAAGGCTGCACATGTTTTAGCTAGATATGCTCTTAATCATATAGACTATGCGGGTGAAAATACTGCATTTTCGACTGAGTTTTTGTCTATACTGTCTTCAGACAATTCTCAAGAGCAATAAATCATAAGTTTATTTAAAAAAAAAATAAAAATAAGTGTAGTATAGTACAATCACATAATCGTAATTACCACACATAAAATCTCTAATCCAACAAAGACAAAATTCTTTATGCACATGATTAATAAGATTAACTTTTTGATCTGTAAGTTAATGATGTTGGGATAACGATATTTTATTAATTTATAGTTAAAAAAATTATGTGAATAAGATCTACAATTTCTTAAAACAACACACGAAAGTTCTGTTCTTTTTAGAAGTTGAGAAATAGACTTAAAAAGGAAGTTGAGACATATTTCCTAAGAGATTGTAAAGGCTAAATCTTACGAGTTATGAGCGGTTTCTCCAATACCAAGATTGTGTGAATATGACGGGAGAGCTAATTTTGGAGAAGAAATTGTGGTTACTATCCTCGAAAATAATGTTGATGATGAAGTCGTAGACAATACAATACCTTTAGATCTAGTTATACGAAATGAAGTACTTACTGTATGTAGAACTCTTCACAATTTTTTGTACAATTCGAGAATGCAACACAATAAATTTTGAGTGCAATGAGAAAAGTTAGAGATCATCTTTAATTAAATTTAAATTTTTTTTAAAAACAAACAACAATAAAATCATATTTCTCCAAATTGTCTTAGTTATTTTTATGTAAGTTTATATAATTATTAATTTATGATATTAATGGTACCTATATTTATATAAGGTTTTTTAAAAATTTATTATCTTATCGAATTTTGTTAATTTTACCATTGCCACAAATCGGGATTGGAAAATATTATTGTTTATAGTGTTTATTAATTTATATGGGGTTTACTATATAGGATATACATACAATTCTATCAAACGAGTTAACGATTTTTCACAGTTACAAAAGTGTAGTTTTTGGAACAACTACCACGAAGTTGAGGTTTGAAAAATTCTACTTGTAGTTCAAAGGAACGACTAACCGTTTGCGTCAAGAATCGACTAATCTAATAATCTGGACGGTCTTGATTCGTTCCCCGATTCAGCGAACTGAAACTTGTGAAGATCTGAGACGCCACGTAACTTACCGGCGGGGACGTGGAGGGAAAAGGAATATCTATCCTACTCTTCTCGTCTCCGAGCTCAACCTAACAAACAAAAAAGTCAATTTCACCCACTTTCCAAGAAAGACCTCGATTCAGCATCCATGGACCCTCAGATCCGTCTCCTTCCCTGACACTCGTTCCCCCCCAAACTATTACGAATTAGGGTTCATCTGATACCTATTTGTCGCTCCCGCCAATCCTCGCCCAACTTCCATGGCTCCCTTCTCTCACTCAATCGGGCTATTTGGTCTGCTCTGTTTTGTAGGGTTATGGTTTGGGGCCGATTCTTTCAAGGTGCCATTCCGGGCCAAGGATGTGCTCCCAATGCTGCCCCACCAGATTTCGTGGCCGGTGCTCAATAATTTTCACAACAGTGCCGATTTGATGACCTATTTTGTAGGGTCGGTGGCGCCCAACAACGGCTCCATTTAGTGGAAAGGAGCTTGCTTTTACGGCAACGAAGCTCCTGGGTTGGGAGGTGGCGTTATTCACCTCAAGGTTTCTGTTTCTGTTTTTTATTTTATTTTATTACTTTTACTCAATAATTGATCATTTTGATCGCTATCATTATCGACGTGTGTTACTATCATTGCCATCTTCATAAATATAGTGAAATTTCGAAATGAATTATTACCCTTTTGAATATTATGTTTGCTCTTGATCATAATGTTTGTTTGGTTAGATGACTCTATATGAGTTAACAAACATGGGAAAGTGGTTGTGAACAATTGATGCCTATGGTTTTGTACTTCAAGTTCAAGTTCAATCTCAACTTAATCAGATTGTCATGTGAGGCCTCAATGTCAGGTCCTAAATTATGGGAGATCAAGTTCAAGACTTAATTTTTCATTCTTCACCAGTTAATTGAATGTGATAATTGTGGTTCTGGAGGTTTGAAAAATTGTATACAAGCTAAGAACTTAGAACTCTATTCCTAACATTCATGTAGGTCTTGTATTGCCGCTCTTCCAGCTTTGCTAAAATGTGATTCTTCAGTTTCTATTTGGATTTGTTTTTGAGATTTTGTCTAGTATCTTGTCTCTACTGTGCAGTAACTAATAATGGGATCTGTGTGTTGTCAACAAGTTGAAATCTTAAGGCTCATATTATTAATTAGGATAATGGACTTGTTGAACTCCAGTTCATGTGGTCATTATCCAGTTTATTGGGTTGGTTGGTGCTTTGAGTCTGTCCTCTTAAAGAAGTTCATTTCCTACTTTCTTCTATTATAGAATATGAACTCATTGTTGGTTTTACTTATTTTATTACTTCACAGACATCTGAAGCACACATCTAGACCTGTATGGATCTCTATGTTTTTGCAACACCCTACAGGATCACTTGGGGTTATTACTTTTCTGCTCGGGGATCATATAATGACAATTGAGTCGTGGGAAGAACTTGCAGAAATGGAATATGTATGCTCAATTCCTCAGTTGTTTCTGTGTGCTTCATATTTGAAGTGCACATTGCATAATGTTGGCATTCTTTCTGATCATTGAATAGGTAAAGCAGCATGGGATCTCCATATTTTTCATGCCTTCAGTAATGATGGCTAATTTGCTCTCTTTAATGGATATCTTGCCTTTGTTCTCCAACATTATCTGGGGTCAGAATGCCAATCTAGCTTTTCTGACAAATCACATGGGTGCCACATTCAAGAAACGTCCTCAGCCTTGGCGCACTACTGTAAACCATGAAGATGTTCACTCTGGTGATTTCTTAGCAGTGTCAAAGATCCGTGGTCGGTGGGGTGGATTTGAGACATTAGAAAAATGGGTAACAAGTGCTTTTGCTGGTCATACAACAGTTTTCTTGAAGGATGATGAGGGTAATCTTTGGGTTGGTGAATCAGGACATGAGAATGAAAAGGTACATGAGACACAACCTTCTGGAATTCTGATATTGTTGAAGGGCATATTCATAACTGAATATCTTATGAATTCACAGGGTGAAGAGATTACAGTAGTAATTCCATGGGATGAATGGTAGGAATTGTCACTTAAGGATAGTTCTAATCCACATATAGCCTTGCTTCCGTTACATCCAGATGTACGTGCAAAATTTAACTCTACAACAGCAAGGGAGTATGCTCGGAGCATGTCAGGAAAACCGTATGGTTATCATAACATGATATTTAGTTGGATAGATACTGTAGGGGACAACTATCCTCCACCACTTGATGCTCACTTGGTATGTATCTAATATCTTCCCCCTGCCTTAAGTCAGTCTATGTTATAGTCCTCATTACAGTTGCTGACCCATTAGATTTGCAGGTCATTTCTGTCATGTTTATATGGACTAGAGTACAGCCAACATATGCTGCAAATATGTGGAATGAAGCTCTAAATAAGAGGCTAGGAACTGAGGTAGATTTGCTTATTTCTGTTTTTTAAAACTTTTTTAGCATGTGCTGCCTTGAAAGTCATGTCCTTGTATGTATTGGCCAGAAAGGAAACGATTTGCTTCTGATAGATGCTTTTCATTGCATCATGTGGAAAAATCTGTCATTAATCATATTTTTCAGTTTAGGCGTGATTGTGTGACGTAAGGGTATTGGCATGGGAAGACTCTTTGTCGGCATTTATTGCCTATAAATATATTAATTAATTTCATTTTTGGAATAAAATACCAAATTTGACATCCTTCCCAATCAAGTTTCTATATAACTGGCACCATGAAACTCATTTTAGAGATGTTTATGAAAAAAGATTTTAATATCTGGAACAGATGTGCTATCCCCTTTCAATTCATACTCAATTGTATTATTCCCTCCGTTAGGATTTGCCTTGACCTTTCCCACATGCCCTGATATCCTCCTATATGTTAACACACGTAAGTGTTTGTAGCTAAGAGTAGAAAGATAATAGTGGTACTTTATGTACAATTAACTCCCACTAGAAATGGAAATGGACACTATTTTTGGGACATCCTAATTTTGTGATTGAGTGAGTACTACATGCTTAACACGATTTTACATTGTGTTTCTCAGGGTTTGGAGTTGCTTGATATTCTACATGAGACTGAAAAGCATGGCATACCCTTCGATGAGTTACTCACAATTCCGGAACAAGATAAATGGGAGTATAGTGATGGGAAGTCAACAACCTGCATTGCCTTTATCCTTGAGATGTACAAAGAGGCTGGAATCCTTGGTCCTTTCTCTAGCTCTATTCAAGTTACAGAGTTCACGATACATTGCCCTTTTGACTTCACATCTAATCTGCATAACCCTTTCCTTCCTCTCATCTTATCACTCTATATATGACATGGCTATGTTACTTTTCACAGATTTGCGATGCGTACATGCTCAAGATTTTTGAGGATAATCAAACACGTTTGCCTAGTTGGTGTAGCAACGGGGACGGCAAGCTACCGTTCTGCCAAATTCTTGGTGAGTACTGGATGGAGTTGCCCCATTATAACACATTAGAGCCATATGCCAATATGAACGAGAACTGCCCTTCTTTACCTCCTAGTTAAGAAAGGCCCAAGCAATGTTGAATGTGGTGGGTTCAGCTTGTCAGTAGTTGAAAATATGAAATGCAATATTTGTAACAGTGCATATATAGATGTCTATCTAGTTGTCATAGAGTGTGGGTAAACTTCAATGTCTGTACATAACTATAATATTGTAATGTCATGATCTTCTGTTTAGTTGGTATTTTGTTCTATGTTTGAAGCTAGTTTTGATGTAGTTTTTTGTGTGAATGTTTGGAAGAAGTAGAAATGATAGCAGAGCAATATTTATTTCAGAAATGAGGTCAGAGACTAGGAATAGGATTCTACTACAACAGAGAAGTTATATGAAGAATAGAGCTCTCAAATTTCTCCGTCCCAGAGCTCCTCCTTGGTCTTGTAAGGCCCGTTTTTTACTGATGTGTAACGTTCTCCTGTGCACAGCCTGGACTGTGGGATTTCACTGATCCTCTTGCACTCATCATCACTCAATGCCCAGTCAAATATCTGCAGGTTTTCTTTCATCCTCTCCTTGTTGAAACTCTTCACCAGAATATTATTCCCCTGCTCATATACCCATCTCAAACAGATCTGTTCATGCCAAAAAAACTAGTAAGCCCATGTATGTTCCTATCAAAGTTCTAGCATATACATATACCTGAGCTGTGGTTTTTCCTTTAGCCTTGGTAATGTCTTTGAGTACTTTGCACTCCATTACTTTGTCGCTTCCCCAAGTTGTTCCTGTGGCCCCTAATGGAGCATAAGCTAGCAAGAGAATCTTTTTCGAGTTGCACAAGCGCTTCAGTTTCTTCTGTTGCCAAACTGGGTTCACTTTCACCTTCAAAACTCAATCTGATTAGTTTTATTGAAACCCATTTTCTTAGAACTGAGAAAGAAGAAGAAGCTCACTTGATTTACAACAGGGGGTATTTTTGCAATGGCAAGAATGTCTACAAGTTTCTTGCAGGAGAAATTGCAAACTCCAACGGACTTGGTGAGGCCAAGCTTGTGGCAATTTTCCATGGCTTCTCAAATAGACTTGAAGTACATGGGCATGAAGTCCTCGTCTTTTACTGGGTAGTCATGGCCGGGCCCTGGCTTGGAGCTCACAGGCCAGTGAATCCGATACATATCGAGGTAACCCAAAACCAGATCTCTGTAAGAAGAAACTGGTCAGAAAGAAGTTGGGGAAAGAGAAATGAGTCAAATCATCGTATCTTACTGTAAGCTCTTGTGGAGGGTAGGGAGGACCAGATGAGAGTGTGCATCACTGCACCATAGCTTAGAGGTGATAAAGAGTTCATCTCGTGATTTGATGAAGCCAAGAGAGAGAGAGCTTGAGCTATGCCTGCCCAAGTGGCTGCTCTGTTTGGTACATGGAAGATGTGTCCAAGTGTCTGTAGTCGAGCTTGATTGCTTCCAGTGTTGCTTGCGTGGTATCTTCTGCTTCGTTCGGCAGCCAGTTGCCGTTCCCATGCCCAGAAGAGGCGTTGATCTGTCGGAGCTCAGGAGACCTTCTGGAATGCCCATCTCTGTTGCTTTGTGATGGTCATTGACTGGCCTCTCTATATAAAACAATGCCCACTACCATTGCTTTCCCTTTGTGTTTCATTGAACCCATTTCTGGCCCTCTTACAAGTCACGGGCGAGGCCTGTAAATGGTCTGTTAATTCAAATAAATCATAATTAACTGTTGTCCCTTCCTAATATCTGTCCTTTTGCTGATGGTCTTCATGTTCATAGTTCATGTGACTGTTTCCACTGATTGAGGTTAAAACACAAGTTTTTGTTTAGGTTGTGATAGTGATGATGATAGGACTTTGCTTCCCAATCTACTTCCATGCACTTATTAGATATTGCCCAGTGATCTTGTCCCTCATTGTCTAGAGTTTCACAACAACAAGAAACTAATCCATAATGTATCAATGAGAAGGCACAACATTGAAACTA
The DNA here is from genome assembly GCA_036897725.1 of Erodium texanum. Classification (NCBI taxonomy): domain Eukaryota; kingdom Viridiplantae; phylum Streptophyta; class Magnoliopsida; order Geraniales; family Geraniaceae; genus Erodium; species Erodium texanum. Next base: position 2,000 of record JAYMSW010001801.1, on the reverse strand, counting down.
ACAAAAAGGATCTTCTGTCGGGATAAATGATGCCCAAGTTTAAGACTCAGTCTAATAGTTAGAGGAAGAAATTTGCTCCACCCATTGTAAGTCAACACATATCATGAATTTGAGATTAATACAAAGATAATCACAATTCGATATGGATGAACAGATTAATAAGTCGGGAAAAAAATGTCATCAACCAATATGAATAAATAAGAGAAAGTGAACAATGCAACCAAAACTTTGATCAGCTTCTATTAGGATGATAACGATAAATAAATCAAATATGCTTATTAGGAATTTTTTTTCCTGTGTTCATATGGACTGATTTGTTCCTAGAAGACTCAGCCCCGTCAGCAAATGAAAATAAAAGAGAAAACCCAACTAGGCATGAAATGCTATGGAATTGAATAATTGACGTATAACATAAGCAATAAATCATAATATATATGAAAGTATTTTTGTACAAAAAACTATCAGATATGATCTCTAATAACAAGAAATCGCAGCAAAAGAAAAAAGAATAAACAAAATGGATCACAAAACTACACATATCCGGAAGTGATCAATACGAAAAGGTGAAAGCTAATTAATGTTTCTGGGCAGGCTTCTGAACCTTATCCTTGATCCAATTGAAACCAAAAGTGGCTCCATGTTTGACTTTCTTGACCCCAGTGGAAGCCACCTCTTTAGTCTTCCCGAGCCCTTCTCCGACCTTCTTTGCGTACCTGTCTTTCTTTGACCCTGAAGTCGGCGCCGCGTCCGGCTGGCTGTCCCACTGATCGGCCCACGATGTCCCGTACGGTTCCATGAAAACTCGGCCCTAGTTTAGGAATAATAAGGGCAACCTGCGATTCTCTAGACAAGATCTAAGAGAGAAGGATTAAGGAGGGTTTGGTTTGAAATTGGATTCTGAAAATCCGATGTAACGGGAGCGGTTTATAAAGGACGAGAAGAGGCAGAGGAATATTCAAAACGTAGACACAAATATATCGTGAGTTTTTATTTCAACTGTTTGGAATCCAATTGATGAGAAGCGGACGTCGATGCTAATTATGCTTTATTTTGTAATTTTATTGTTCTTGATTGGAATAATAATCACATGTTCGGCCGCCAATGTCTTGTTTAAAGTTAAATATTCCAAACCAGCACAGCACATCCTATGCCGCTATTTCGTACGTATAGGCAGCTGGATTCATTGAAATTGATGTTTTAAAATTTGAATTGATATATATATTTTTTTTGATGATATGAATTGATATTGATAGATAGGATAAAAAACTGCATTTTGGACCGGGTTCGGCCCATCGAGTGGCTTACTCTTTTTTTTTATACATACTGCTTAACCCAAGGCTTAGGCCCAATAATGTTAATGTCGAAGTGAAGCCCAAACCCACAAAATATATTTAAACCCTGGCACGGCCTCTTCTGTTATGACGTTGAATAGTCAACGGTGAACGACCCAAATGACAAGCAACATCCTGACCCGTAACACGCCATGTGTCAGGCGAAGACAAAGTCTTGCACCTGACGGCGATCATTGCTAATTCAATTCCAGTAATCCAAACCAAAGTCAAAACACACCTTGATTAATTAACCGAGTCACTCTATTTTTGTTCAACACGCAATTAACCAAATAAAAACTCCTCCTAATTACTAGCTACTACATCATATTCACTTTGAAACTTTCTTAGACCAAGACCGTAATCTTATAATAGTTGTATACAAACAATATATACTGCAAAAACTAAGTCCATGGATGTTAATGTTGCCGGCTCCTGACGGTCCACACCTCCCATATATCTTAGTTATCATCGCCACCACATTTTTCTTTTTATTCATCAATCACATTCCAATTTTCTCTTTCATTTTTGATCTCAATATTGTTCACTCTGAATCATGTCCAAAACAATATTTGACACCATGTCCATAACATTAACGTTACTTATACTTACACTTGTTTCGATCTCATCGACTTTAGTTTCGGCTCACTTCTTTCCAAATATGTCATCGAT
>JAYMSW010001800.1:0-15299 GCA_036897725.1 Erodium texanum | reverse complement strand
TGTGGTGATAGCCGAGGATATTTATTGGAAAAATGAGCATTGGTGGCTACTGGTGAGGACGAGCCAAAGTGAACTGGGGAACATGGGTCGCAAGTCCCAAACGGTCAAGGCTGAGTCTGAATTAACGTAATAAGATTCGTCCACCGACCCAGATGTGGCAAGCTTGTTGACCCAACAACGTCCAATAAGGCAAAAGGCGGCAAAGAGGAAATGAATACAGGCTGTGACACAATCAGACCTTGAAACTAATACAATTGCATTGAAATTCATGGTTGAAATGAAGAAGATCCCGGCTGAAACTAAGAAGGCCAGAGCACATGCTGTAGACTCACTAAAGCCCAACTAGTGTTCAACACCATGCTTGAAGAACTGGAGAGTATGAATGAATCCATGATGGTTGGGGAGACCCTGAAACGCCATAGACTCAAAATCAGTCTGTATGAAATCCTATTGTAGCCACTTTTAACTAGCTTGTAAGATAATTCGACAAGACCACAATTGCCACATGTGGTTGGTATTGGTTTGTGTAATTTTAGATATGGTATTTAGTTTAAGTAATTTCACTTAAGTAATTTTGGCAAGACAAGTCCACAGTTTTTGAACTTTTGAAATGTAATTGATCTTGGTTTAATTATATATATTTTTTCTAGTTTGTTGTAATGAAATTATATTTTAAATTAATTAATTAGACATACGGATTGGTTTGTGTAATTTCAGATATGGTATCTAGTTTAAGTAATTTCACTTAAGTAATTTTGGCAAGACAAGTCCACAGTTTTTAAACTTTTTAAATGTTATTGATCTTGGTTTAATTATATTTTTTCTAATTTGTTGTAATGAAATCATATTTTAAATTAATTAATTAGACATATTTAAATCTGCTACCATCTTTTGCTGTGGAACTTTTGCATTTTCCCGTTTCTCTCTATTGTCTAACAGAATTGGTACACCTAAATCTACCAATTCCAATCCACTACCTTTGTCCATGCTCTTACAAACATGCTGTTCGATAATTGGCAACAGTAAAATTGATAGAGTATTCAAGAAGATTACACTAGAAATAATAAATGATAGCTGAGTCGCAATGTAATAAATATAGTGTGTAGGACAGTTATTTATTTTGCAGTTGAGGGGATGTTATACTCACGGGTTTGGGATCGCATTATGGGTGAAATGTTTGATAGGTTGAGTGCTCGACTAGCGAGAGAATTACGGGTGGAGTGTTAGAGTTGCGGGTTTTGGGATTGAGTTATGGGTGAAAAGGATAATAGGTTGAGAGCTCGATTAACGAAAGAACTCCGGATCCCTTGATAATATTAAGATTGTTTTTATAAATTTGCTTTACTCCTTTTATTGAATTGCTGACATATAATAGCCATTTTCCACTTCTACGCAATATGGATAATGGAAGAGATCATGCAATGCTGAAACTAAATGGAGACCATGCTGAAAACATAACTAATCAAATATACCAGTGCAGTAATGTACATAACTGATTGTTAATAATAGAACCCATTATTCTTCTTGCTTTCTTCTCCTGCCATGTGTCAGTCTAGTGCTGCCATGTGGTGCTTGCACCAAGCACCTAACTGAGGGTCATTGATTTCCTAATTGATTTTCTGTCTAACATCCCCTTTGTGAAAAATCACTAAGAAATGAGACAAATTCTGTCCAGAAATTACAAGTCGTGGAAGTCTATGACTCATGGCAAAGCCCATGAGAATTATGTCAAGGTGAGCCATTGAAGTTTGCTTATGCCGTCCTGGATGATTGATTTCAGATCCCTCCAGATGTATAGCAATATTTATAAATACAATATTAGTAATCTATATTGATTTACTTTTAAGTCAGATCCCTATTCGATAGCCATAATCATCTATAGATCAAACCACTAACACATGATAATTATATCTGTGTTCCATCAGTTTGACTATTCTCATACTCCTTTTAGTTTGTCACATTTGGCCTTTCTCAATTTTTTCATAAGTTGGAATCTAATTGATGCTTGAGTTCAGCTTAAAACGGCAATCAGTCGTGCAACCTCTCGGAATGATTTGTCAACCATCAGAGATGCTCTCGAAGTTTCGGCTGAAATGTTCAAAAAGGATGTTAATAATGTGCGAGACTATATCCAGCGCCATCTAATGTCTCTATCTATCTGGGAGGAATTACGGTATGTGTTTTAGTAGTTCATTGTTGTATACATTTCCCTCTCCCCCCTTCTCTCGGAGTTTGTTTTGGAAGTTAAATAACTGTATGGTATATGCTCTTATTTGTGTTCTCTACTCTGATTGACTTGTGGGGAAATGGTAATGTTATATGTGGATTTAGGATATGATAGTTAAGGTGGATATTTCATTGTGTTTCGGGTCTGGACTTGGAGTTGGCGGTGACAGAAATTCATGTCATTAAGAAAATTAGTGTGAACATGATGTTGTGGCTTTCTCATGAAGAGAAATCTTGTAAAGTTCCTGAATCCTTGAATTTTGAGTATCCCACTATCTCTCAACTCACAGTGACAGTTGATAAACAAACATGTATGTAGCAATATTCATAGGGGCTCCATATGTATATGAAAATCCTATAGTAAAGCCAAAACAGATAGGAACAATAGCATTATAGACACTAGGGGATCCCTATGTTGGTCTTAGGGATATTGAGCATCACATCATGTGTATCAACCAGGTATATTATATATCTGCAAATAAGCCAGAAGCAACGCTGTTCATAATTCAAATCTTCTCACACGCAAGGTTTTAAAAGGCATTTTGGGATTCGAAGCGTTTTCCCACCGCCTCACAAGGTGGAAGCCTCGAGGCGGTATGAGTTGTAAGCCTCACTATTACAATACACCTGATACATTTCTCATTTCTTTACATGAAGGTATATCCGAAAGCGAAATAAAAAAACCCATCTCTTCTCTTACCATAAAGCCTAGCCCATTCTACTTGTTTCAAACGTAACCCTATCCACTGCCAACCCAAATTAAGTTGTATCCACACCTCACCTCTTACCCTGCCACGTTTCCATTAACATTTAGCAAAACCTTGAAACCTTATCCCTTTGCAACTACCCACTTCGTTCCTTCACCTTCTCTCTTAGCAGGAATGTTGATTATTTTACTCACTTAGAAAAAAACCCTAACCATTTCCATATTTGTCTCTCAGTTTCACACCTTCTCTTCTCTTTGTCTCTCTTGGGTTTCATTTGAAATCCATCCTCCTTGTCTCTGCCATTAGGGTTGAGAACCCATCATTTGTCTCCGTCAGCACTGAAAAAAAAAACAGCTCTAACTTTGAGGAGTACGCCTCAACAGAAATCGAAAACTGAGGCAGGTGAGGCGCACGCCTCGACCGTTCCGACACCATCTGAGGCACATCCCTCCGAACAACCTGCAAAGGTGCTGCCTCAGTCAGAGCTAAATATGGCTGCCTTGCCTCGCGGCATATGCCTCCACCAACTTTTAAAACCATGTTCATGTTTTTACTAGTTCCAAAATACCGAAGTTACGTAGCTTGCATAGACTACCAAGCTCTGGGTTAAGCAACCAGTCTTGGAGTAATTGAAACATGGTCATCCATTTCTTAACCACCCACCACAAAAGTTTGAAATAGACCTCCAAAATGGACACTTAGATAGTCTAGAGCCATCTAGTTAGTGGCTGGATCGGTATAGAAAAACTAGAAGACACCCGGGCTTAATTCTCTTCTATTCACATAGATTCCTATTCAAAATAACTAGGTATTCATATCACTGTTGGGAAAACCAAAATACAATTGGTATTAAGGTGCGTGAGCCATTTCTCCTGTCCATTCAAACGAAATGTTTGACTTGTACCTAGTGGTCAGGGATTCAATTAACAAAAACTAGATTTTAATTTTTTGCGGGCAAGGTTATCTTGAAATCTTTGATTACTTAAGAATGCAAGTTTGGTGGTCCTTTAAATTCCGCTTCACCTCTATTATATCAGGAATGGTTAATGTATAATCGAATCTTCACCTGCAGGTTCTGGGAAGGCTATTTTGACTATCTGATTGACCTGTCTTCAAACAAGTAAGATACTTAGTGTTCTATTCTGGGAGAAATTCATTTATTGGCTTATAAATTGGTTCGCATTTTCGTTAGTTGTAGGTAATTGTACACAATTATTAAATGTCTTACCCTTCATTTGCAAGCACATGGTATGCATCTTTCTGCAACTCCTCGCTGAACCTGGCGTGCACTTGGTGGGATCTACTGAAATAGAACCTATGTTTTATTGATTATGGGCAAGCATGAATGTGATGTTTTTCTAGCATTATGTGAACCATTTTTACATTTTTTTTTAGTTTGTCTGCAAGTCAAATGATGCTGAATTATGTTGGCATTGGTGTGTTTTTGGTTTCTTCACCTGTGGTGGTATAACAGAATAGCAACACCAATTAACTAGATTCTTGACATTGTTAACACAATTTCCTTCATTTTATTATTTTGAAAATTATTTATAGGTATATAATAGGGTTAATTACACCTGAACCCACTTAAGTTTTTGGCTTTTTCACATGACTACGCCATTTATTTTGCAGCGCAAGTACTTAAAGTTTCAAAAAAATTCACAGCATGTTTTTTTGTTAGATTTTGGATGGAAAATGACCACGCGCAAGGCACATGTCTGATAAAATCAGTATATGACAAAATACCCTTAAAGCTTACAACCCTACATTCTACATCCAACCCTAAATTGCATATTCAAACCTCAATCCAACCCTAAATCATGTACCCAACCCTATATTCAACCCTAAAAATTTTATTTTGGTTTTATATTATTTTTTATTTATGTATCGGATATTTTTTTTTGTTTATGTATCAATATTAATAAAAAAAATAAAAAAAAAACGGAAAATCTTCTCCGACGAAGCTCGCTGGCCAATTCATCGTTGCCAACAAGACATCTTCTCCGACCAAGCTGGACGTTGCCGGCCAATTCATCGTTTCCAGATCAGGACGTTCAGGTTTCGATTTACCAGATCTGGAACGAATCAAGCATCGCGAAACTTCACCAGCTCTGGACATTTAAGACCTTACTCGTAGTTGGCGGCGTCATCTCCGGCAACGGCGTGCGTTTCTCCAGCCTTCGATTTCTGGTCTTCGAGATGTCGAACTCACCGAGCCTCCTCTAATATACACAAAATAATTATGTCATGAAATGTTGATATTGTTTGGGAAACACTTTTGACATTAATTAATGTTTATATTCCCACCCAAAGAACCAGTGAAGAACAAGCAAAGAAATCCACTCTCATCACAATGTTTTTTCTTCTTCTTGTAGTTCGGCCAATTATGCAACTCTGGTGACTACTCAACTAATTGTGGTGGCATCCCACATGGTAGTGTTCTCATCGCTTCATCTCTTTTTGACTTTTATTACTGCACTAGAGTTAGTTATTCAAACTTTTGAGTACTGATTGGTTTATGCCACGATGTAGGCTGGTTTAGGACTTCCTGATACTGATGCCTGGTACATTATTGAAGCTATAGCAGACAAAAACAACATTGGATACAAGCAGTTTGTAAGTGAACAATTTATTTGTGCTCCTAGCTTATGCTTGAAATCTGAATTTTATTTATTATCGATAATTAGCACTTTCATGGGCTAATTAAAGGGTTGGCATTTATCTATGATCGTTTTATTTAGAGGTTTCTTTGTATGATTTTGTTAATCTTTTAAAAGAGGAATTATTATTCAGCGAGTGATTACAAGAAGAAAGTATTTCCCTTTTCTGTTTCTGAATTTTATGTATTTGATACGGATAATGAGTTCCTTTATTCCATAGTCTACAGGTGTTTTCATTGGGTTTATATTTGATGGCCTGGTGCTCTAATTTGCCTGGACTTGAGGTTTATATGTATGCTAAATAATTTTGTGGAGAATCATATATAGTGGATGAAGTGATGCATACTTTGGCAAGATGTTTTTTTTTTTTTTGTTGAAATGGAACTCTTATTAAAGTGCAACTGTATTGAATAAGTAATTCTACGTAAACTAATAGTTACTTAATGATTTCAATAGATCAGAGTACCAAGTCTATGCAAATTACATAGTTTACTATACTTCTCCATGTTGAAACTCAAATTAAGCCAGCAGCTGAATTTATTTGGTTAAATTTCAATCCTGAAAATCTTCCTCCACCAATGTGCTCCAGATAAAACTCAGAGGGTTTTTATCACACATCCAGCAACTACGTGTTGGTTACTGGGGTATTGCTGCGATTAAAGTCCAATCGATGCCTTCTCATGGATTGGCATCTCCACGTCCAAAAGAAGTTAAAGATGAGTACGAGCAACCCACTGAAGCTACTGGTGTTGGAAGGAGCTGGGTTCAGAGCATGTTTAGCAGAGATACAACATCAAGGGCAAATTCTTTTAGCCGTGTTGGGAAATGGGCCTCTGACGATGGTATGCGTTTTCTTAACATTAAGCAGCATATATTCAGCTAAATAATATTAAAATGCCCCTATATTATGTTCTAGTAGATCACTATGGCTTACTTTCTTTTTGGTTCAGCTGCAAATGAGGGTGGAACTCCCAAACAAGATTTATTGGCTACTGGACAGAAGAAAATTCAAACAAGTGTTCGCATTCTTAGGGGTCATACTGGTGCCATTACTGCTCTACACTGTGTAACTAGAAGAGAAGTATGGGATCTGATTGGTGACCGTGAAGATGCTGGTTTCTTTATTAGTGGAAGCTCAGACTGTTCGGTAAGCTAGCATTCTCTTTACTTTATTTAAACCCACAATGACTTCAGACACGTATTGTTTGAAAAGTTTATTGTATTATACCTACCTTTTGGGAACCTGTTTTGTGAAGAATATGTTCTTTCTGTGATATTTTGATATTAATGTTCTGACTGATGAATTTGCAGTGCTGTTGGTAGGATTTAATATCATTAGTCTCATGGCCAAAGCTTAGCGTTACTTGAAAATAGTTTATGTTTTAGTAATATTTCATTGTCAACTATCATATGATCTACTGATTTTTACCCGGTAGCTTCGCATAAGTGTTTGCTTTAGGAACATTAAGAATCCTGCATTGAAAAGATGTGGATCCATACACCACTTGGTGCATCTTGGGGCCTTCACCTAATAGCTTGAGCTTTTAGGTGGGTCAGACTTCAACATGGTGTCAGAGTTTGGTGGTCTTTCTTTGACATACACCCACACAGGCCAAAGGCCCATCTGCTGTTCCACGTGCACTCCCACATAAGCCTCTCAATCTGGCTTGCACATAAGGAAGTTAGAATACCACATCGAAAAGATGTGGTTCTGTTCACACTTGATAAGCATCTTGGGGCCTCCACCTATTAGCTTAAGCTTTTAGGTGGGTCAGGCTTTAACAAGGAATCATGCATATTTTGAACTGTTCATGTTCATATTTTGAAACGTTCGAGATCATTAGTCGGTTATGGTACAGGTTTGAAATAGTAGATAGACAATTTTTTTTTTTACATTTGTGCAGGTTAAAATTTGGGATCCTAGTCTTCGTGGTTCTGAACTTCGGGCAACTTTGACAAGACATACAAGGTTCTCATGGATAGAAGTGAATAATTGTACTTCATTAACTGCTAAATGGCTTTTCCTTTTGGTTAATAACATCATACTTCCGTCATCTCTTTTGTCTTGTCCAGAACTGTCCGTGCAATAAGTTCTGATCGAGAAAAGGTGGTATCAGGATCTGATGATCAATCTGTTATTGTGTGGGATAAGCAAACATGTCAGCTACGAGAGGATCTAAAGGGCCATGATGGACAGGTTTGCTTATCTATGTAATCGTTGATTATATTATAATTGGATATGACATTGCATGTAAAGATATATATACACACACACATATACAGAGAGAGAGACGGGTTCAGGTAGAAACCCCCCTTTAGAATGCACACCACGAGTCTAACTCAGACCATTGTATTATTCAACTGAGGTATGTTCAGGTACAAATGCCCCCTTGTGGGGCAAACTAAGAACTCATCTCAGTCATTTATCTGTCAACATGAATGGTTGAGACTTAAAAACTCATTAATGGCAGAGTGGATAATCAAAGAGAACTTTGATTTTATTTTGGTCTTTTCATAGGTTTGGGAGGGTAACGCTAAATCGGCTAGGGCATTTCCTTTCTTCTCATTCTTTCATCATTCACTTCCCGAAACCCTATTCACTCGAGCTGTTGTGGACCTTGCCACCATTGACCTCTTTTTTTGTTCATCGCATTCTTCATTGACGAAATGCTGCCGCTGGCCTCTTTCCAATTATTGTTCCTGATTGAGCAGCGATGTTTGTCCCTCTCCTCTTCTTATCACTGGTTACACAAAACTAGTCAAGCACCATATACAGTCCCTTTCTCTGCCTCATGCTTGGAAGACACCTCTGTTTCATGCTGTGATTTCCGGAGGTAGCGTTGGTCTGCTCCGGATCAGGTCGGTATTGCGATTTGTAGATGTTTATTGGAGAATGCGACCGCTGGACGGATCTAGGCAAACTGTGGTGGGCTTCATTCATCGGATTGTTGAATCATCGGACCAGGCGGACATGGTCAATAGATGAAGGAGGCTATTATGTTTTCGAGTCTCACGACAGGGGTTGTGCATTTCTAGTACAGTCTTATGATGTTTTCTGGTTTTGTATGTGGCTGGCATTTAAAAAGATGGAGCAACGTTTTTGATTTCATAATAGTTGGAACATATACCTTAAATACTTGCAATTGATTGTACAATCAATTGCGAATTGTCCAGTAAAGGCTAAAGCCATATACTTGGAACCAGTTTTGCCCCTTGGAATCAATAGGTTCGGCCGTTGGAACCTACTACATCACGTGTTGGAACTTATATTGTATTGCATTGGGACCTATGCTATATTGTTACTGAAACCTGTCAGCAACGGTCTTGGAACCTGCAATCACTGGTTTGCGAAATATCCAAATTACCTCTCCAGTCATGGAACCTGTAGACAATGCATGGACTCGTGTACTCCCATGTAGATGGGAGTTACGTAGTTGACAAACATCTTTAACCAAATTCTAAGAACTAATAAGATGCTTGGGGAGTATATGTATATGGCTTATGTGATTGCGATAAGTTAATCCCTGTCATCCATTTTTGTAGGTCAGTTGTGTGCGTATGCTGTCCGGTGAACGTGTTCTTACTGCTTCACATGATGGAAGTGTGAAAATGTGGGATGTTAGAACTGATGCTTGTGTGGCAACTGTTGGTCGTTGCTCTAGTGCCGTTTTGTGCATGGAGTATGATGACTCTACAGGAATCTTGGCTGCTGCTGGTAGAGATATGTATGTAAATCAAAACCTAAATCTTGCTTTACTGCTATGCTTTTTTTTCTTCTTACTGTTAAAAAGCAGAATTTGTATTGCCTTGGCATCAAACAGAAATGAATTTGGGAAGTAATTGCATTTTCAGTTTGGCAAATATTTGGGATATTCGTGCGGGTCGGCAGATGCACAAGCTTTCAGGGCATACAAGTTGGATTCGGTGAGCTAATGGATTATAGAACATTGCTTTTAACTTTTCTGTAATTTTTAGTTCTTATTGAATTCTGGAAAGAGTAATGCCTTACTTTCTAAATATTGATCATGCAGATCAATTCGAATGGTTGGAGATACCGTAATTACTGGTAGTGATGATTGGACTGCAAGAATGTGGTCAGTTTCCCGGGGAACATGTGATGCTGTTCTAGCATGCCATGCGGGCCCTATATCATGTGTTGAGTATTCAGCAACAGACAAAGGAATAATAACAGGTTACAATATCTCCTCCTCGTATGCCTTCCTAAAACTGTTTGTTCTCTCATAAAGGGCATAGTTTAAAAGGACTAGAAAAACAACAGAAGTTATTGTTGGCTATGCCAGCATGGGTTGCAGCTTGTATCTAGATGCTGAGTCCATTTAATATCTAATTTTACAAATGGTGGGATGTAACTGAAATGTTGTCGTTACAAGTTGGATGTAAATACTGTTGATTAGAAATTTAGATGTAGGAGGGCTTTCCTGAAAACTTCTTGCTGTTTTACAAAGCGATCAACATATTCAGAAGCAGAAGCTGAGTGTCTATGGGCAGAACTGGCTAAAAATATTCACCATTTTCTTTAATAAGATGGGCTGTGTTGGAATAAATGACTTCATTCAATGATAGGCGTCCTAGTTTCCTGAATTGGATTACCCAAAATAATGTCCACTTTCTTTGTGGGAAATTAGTTATACATGAGTTACCAATAATGAGTTGCTTATAACTATTGAAGCCCAACCCACCCAAAAGTTTGAACGGGTAGGTGGAGGCGCAGGATGCTTATCAAGTGGCAAACGGATCCACATGTTTTCGATGTGGGATCTTGACACCCCCATCACTTCCAGGTTGGAACTGCACTATGTCAAGGTCCCACATCGATAAAATGTGGATTCCTTTGCCACTTTATAAGCATCTTGTGGCATTCATCGATAAGTTTGAGCTTTTAGGTGGGTCGGGTCTTAACACGGTATCAGAGTCTGGTTCTGAACCTCTCCATGGCATCCAGTTATCGGGCTAGAGGCCCACTGTCCACGTGCAAGCCCAACCTTCGTGTGAGGGGGTGTCAAGGCCCTACATCGAAAAGAAATATGTGGATTCGTTTGTCACTTGATAAGCCATTTTGCAGCCTTCACCTACCAGTTTAAGCTTTTAGGTGGGTTAGCTTGGTCTATCCATACATAAACCCACCTATGCCATCTTGTTATAGGGTTAGAGGCCCCTGTGCAGGCCCAGCCTGCATGTGAGGGGGGTGTCAAGGCCGCACATGGAAAAGATGTGGATCTGTTTGTCGCTTGATAAGCATCTTGCTGTCTTCACTTATAAACTGGAACCCCTCTATGCCATCATGTTATTGAGATAAAGGACCACGGTCCATGTGCAAGCCCGACCTGCAATGAAATATGTGGATACGTTTGCCACTTGATAAGCATCTCTGGGCCTTTACCTATCAGTTCTAGCATTTGGGTGGGTTTGGTTTTAACAATAACCACAGTGGGTTAACACGGGCTGATGAGGGCATATGAGGGAAAGTAAAGTATTAATTCCTCAAGTCCTTAGTTTTTGGAAGAAAAACAAATGGGATACTTAATTTTGGAACAACGGTAGGGTGTTTCCTTTTCTCACAGGCAATTTGTTTTGAACATCTAAGCTAGAAATTATTAAAGTCACATAGATGGTCTTTTTTTTACCTGTGTATGATTAAGGTTTCCTTTTGTTAAACATTTCATTGTTAAATGGTTGTATCAAAGCATCAAAAGACGGTAAAACTCATAATAGATGTGGTTTGAGACATGTTGCTTGTATTCCAGGTTCAACTGATGGGCTGCTTCGATTTTGGGAAAACGACGAAGGTAAAATCATTGGCCTTCCCCAAGGACACTTCTTTTGTTTTACACTTGTGATGTTCAGTTCTGTTTGGTTTTTATTTGTCAGTGTAAAAATCAGTTATGATGTCTATTAAAACTTCTTCCTTGAGGTAATAGATTCGAGTCAGGCCACCCCTAATGTTTCTGCTATTTTAAGTTGCTTATTATTATGTTGTCGAATTAGAGTGAAGTCTGAATGAAACCAGGGGATGAGTCAGTCTTCACCTACTCTATAGCTACGTAAACCCTTCTGCTTTTGAAACTGAAAGGGGGTCCTCTCACACGCCGAAGGCTCCGGTACTGTTCATATTATGAGTAATTACGAGTATGCTAATTTAAAATGAAAGCCCAGCTGTATTCTAACTTGAAAAGGAAAAGGGATAGTTAATTCCTCAAATTTTCAGAAATGAATGCTTTCTTTCCAATGTTGTTCGAACCTGTAATATAATATTGTGCTGATGAATAAAAGTGGAAAACAAGCTCCCATTAAGACATTCACTTTGCCCTGGATGCAGGGGCAGGAGGTGTGAGATGTGTGAAGAATGTTACCATTCATAGCGCTGCTGTTGTATCAATCAATGCTGGAGAACACTGGTTAGGAATTGGAGCAGCTGATAATTCGATGTCTCTCTTTCACCGACCGCAAGAGAGACTAGGTGGCTTCTCAAACACTGGATCAAAAGTGGCTGGATGGCAACTTTACAGAACACCACAACGAACTGCTGCTGTGGTATGATGCTCCTCTTTCATTTCCATGTACACAATTCTTTGTTTTGATGTGTATTGTGCTTCTGATGGTAGTGTGGTCCAAGGTTTTATAGCATAATTAGGAGAACTTTTATGTGACTTTGACTAGAACTAACAGTAAAAAATGTAGCTTTCAATCAATACAAGTCTCACTTAGTTTCTGTTTGGAAGGGGAAAAAAGAAGAAAAAAAAAGGTTATCCACTAAAATTCCTTACATTTTTTTATGTTCATAGATTATTCTACTTAAATTTCATCATCTGTTCACAATTTATGTAATGCCATCATGAAAAACTCAGTGGCTGATAAAACCCTGATGAGTACGCAATAGTGAAAGTTGTACAGGAATGAGCTTTTTTACAATCAAAGTAGGATCCACCAATAAAAGCGCCATGAGTAACAAGACACTACCCTAAATTAGGGTGCTTTCCTCTCCAACTCTGCATTGTTTATTCAGAAGTTGTAATGATAATGACAAGGGGATGGGACGATTCATATAATATATGCTTTGCTGTCATTTTCTTTTTAATTGCATTAAACTTTTGGATGAAGCAGATTGATTTAATGATTATGTTGGTGCTGCCCTATATGGTATTTAGGTAAGATGCGTTGCTTCAGACCTTGAAAGGAAAAGGATATGCAGCGGTGGTCGTAATGGACTTCTTAGGCTCTGGGATGCCACCATCAACATTTAATATTCCGTGTGATTTTTGACATTGAAATGTTGTTCTGTCAATGAAGTATTTTGTTGGTTCCCTTGTTTGAGTTGCATGGCAACAACTGTAATGGCCACTTGACATGTTTGCGGACTAAATTTTAGATATGATGTTAAGCGTCATTGTAAGTTTGATTTTTGTTGTTGAGGAATATTACGGTTATTCTATGGTTCAGCGTAACTAACTTTGCTCATTTGAGTCGAATCTTGAGCCAAAAATGAAACCTCTTGACCCAAACCTCTCTCTCGAATCTCTTGCTACTCCACCCAAATCCGTATACCATTTCTCTGTTCATCTGTAACCTCCCTGATGCAATCTCTTTTTATGGTTTGGAATGCCTTTTCAGCAAGTTTGGTAGTCTTATAGGAACCTCTCTTCCTCTCAAACGCAGCAGAAATATCCACTCTTAATTGTTCATTGTACTATTCAAACCGACTAATTGTTGATTTTTCTCGAGGTTCCTCAAATCAAGCTTCAGACCTCATGGAGTCCTTCCCAGCAACCTTCTTACCAAGGCAGGCCCCCTCCTTTAAAGAGGTTATCACCAGAGTCTCGAAAAAAGAGATTGTTAAACCTTCTGGTTCATAGCTTTTTTGCTCCGGCATTCCATATCTCGAACACTCATATCCATCAGGCAAAGTATCATTGTCGTTGCTCATTCGGAAATCAATTTAAGCTCCAAAAAGCAGATTTCAGATCTCCATGGCTTTGAAGTTCAAGTTTCGGTTTTGGGTGATAGTCTTCCTTCTTTACTTCCCTGACGAACTTGCTTTCTCTTGCCTTCAACAATCAAACCGGGCTTCTTTAAAAGATTGGTTCTTTGAGTTTCTTGAAAACTTAAATCAGCTATATTTTCGAGGTTGCTTCAGGTGGGTGAGTATTTCCGAACTACCTCTTGCTGGCTAGACAATGGAAACCATCACAAAGATGGCGGAATTTGCTGGTACGGTGGTTGCCATTCATCTGTGCTCCAAATCCTTGGCTCATCTTGATCGGGCTTTTGCTCTTATTCACTCTGAGCATCTGGATTTATTTTGTTTGGAGATCAATCTTTGTTTAGTTGGAGCCACTTTTCAAACTCTACTTCAAGGATTGGACTCTACTTTACAAGAGGTCTCAGCCCTTTCTGGGATATTTTTGGACAGTAAGGTCTTCACTTCTCAAACTTGTAGGATGATATCTATCCTAGTAAATTTGCTCCCCGTGGAGATATGGAAGAAGGGGAGTTTTGTCCGCCATCCACTAACGATGTCTTTCTTGACTTGCCCATAACCAAAGTTGATCGGCGGTCGGACTCTCTAAGGGTGGGTACCTTACCTTCTTCTTTATCGATAGTCAGATCTGTGCCGAATATTGCCCTCCGTCGGGCTCCTTCTCCGGCATGTTCTCTAGCCAATCTACTTGATGATTTTATTGGTAATGGTGGGTGCTCACCGGTTCAAGCAACGTCGGACCTCTCGTCACGACAGACCTCTCCGGCTCCGGTGGTTGGGTCTTCGGACTCCCTCTCTCCCGACAACTCCTTCGTACCGCCACAAGGGTTTAATGTTTCTGTGTTTCCCAACTATGATGCTGGCGTTTCCAAGGAGAGGCATTGCTCCTAAGGCAATTACACTAACGCGTGCATTGTGCAATCAGAAGATGTGTTTGTAAAGTCCCAAGAAAAAAGTCAAACTTTCAAGCTAGTTCTAAATGAGTTGGGCTCTAAAGAATTTTTGGGCCCCTTCTCTGGCCCAAGCTCTAAGGGAAAAGTGGGTCTTCAATCTGTAGATTCTTTGATCTTTTTATCTGATTCAGATCTCTTGTTGGGCTCTAAGGACACTTTTATTAGTTTCATTATAAAAACTAAAAAGAAGCGTCTCAAGAGAAAAAAGAAGATTCGCAAGACCCTGGCTCTCAAGCAACCATGTTCGATGGCTTCTCAAACCTCTCTTGTTAGCAAACATATTAGTAGTGATCCTCATCTTTCTGCAGCTAAAAGGACTTTGGCTTTTTGTAAAAATCTGGGATTCACAGTTCAAGGAAGTGAAGAGGATCTTCTACCTCATTTTATGGAAGCTAAGTCTCACATCCTAGAGATCGATAAAAACATTCAAGATCTCAAACAATCTTCCTAGTATTATGTGCTCTCCTTTACTCGCTTAGCTGTCTTGGCTTTGGTCTTTAGCTTGCAAGTCTTTTATTATCTAGCTTGCCCTAATTACTATCCCTTGTATGTTCAATGGCCTATGGCCTGCTCTGTATTTTGCTTGACATCTCTCTTGGATGTCCAATTCTTCTATGAATCAAAAATTGCCTTTCAAAAAAAAACATCACCGCGCCCTTCATCCACCTCATACATTTCAATCCATTAGAACCCCTCCACTTCCGCTCTATAAATAGATAAACTAGATTAGGTGGTGACAGCCCTAGTCTAGGATACC